>JBBMHQ010083763.1:0-11354 GCA_037834295.1 Postelsia palmaeformis | reverse complement strand
ATGGCGGCGCCAAATTGATGCACGCAGTAGATACATAATCACGATGTTCCCAAGTTGCTGTCCATCCATGCGGTCTGGGAAATCGTGACACCTACCGTCACTGTGCGCCTGGACGTCGGCGCGAATTAAAAATATGGCGTTGAATTGGAATGAAATGGTCACGTCCTGCCCGAGTTAAAGCTCTGGCAGATGGACGTCGGGCTGCACGGTCTGTTCTTTGAAAACGAGTTGCTTTCCGAAATCGTGGGCGAGACGACCCGCACGTGCTGGATGAGGGCGGCCGTGAGGTGGTGGTGGTGGCTTTCCGTGGGACCGTCGAGGACTGCCGCGTGTCCGGTCCTCTGGGCACCAACTTCGGCCTCCTCAACAAAGTTTAACGGCAGGGTTGGCATTTCTCTACACACCCAGACTGGTCAAAGGTCCTCACGTATGCGATAGTGAAATTTCACGTCCCCTGCTTTTGATGATACAGGGACATTGTAGGTCGAGAGACCCCGAGATGTACTTGTTTCAGACCAAACGTGAACCGTTTGTGTGGCATCTATACCTAGAGAATGCTGAGTGGATTCACTGGAGTGACGAAGACGCCAGGCTCCGGACGTATGATTCTCCCACGGCATCGGGTGGTCAAGGGCGCCACATCGCCACGACTTACATGTGATATGTCACGCAGTCGACAAACCCAGCAGCTTGAGTGGGTTCTTCCGTTTATCGCCTTTTTGTGTTTCAGATATCTAGTTGCGAAAATATCTGAGTCCGGATGCGTTCGCCGCCTAGCAAGAAAGAGAGGTCCGACTGACGTTTTTGGCGAGCGCCGCGTGAACATGAGGAAGCAAATTGCAGACGACAGGAGTATCACATCTAGTATCAGTTGTCTAAAAACATGTACCGTGTTCTCGTCTAACTTATGTGAAGTCTTCACTCTGTTCCAAACATGTTTTTTCCGGTGGCAGCAACGGGCGTTAAATATATTTATTCATATGCGTGTTTCCAGTAAATATGACGTTTTCGGCCTGGTTCATACGTACACGTTCCGGTGGCTGCGATGGGCGTAATTTGTTTTTCATTCATGCAAATGCTTGTTTACTGTATATCTTTGAAATAGCATTATACTATCGTTTCTTGAGTCGTGTGAGAGAGCGAGGTTCCTCCCCTCGGCCAGATACCCGTATTTCAGCCTCCTGCAATACCCCTAGTATCTCGACCACCATATTCAACGTCTCTCTCCCTCCTATTATACCGGCCGGGTTTCTAACTACTACGGCCTACAGTTGTCGCGGATGACCAAGCCTCCGAATGGTACGGTACCATTCTACTCCTTCGAACTACTCTAGTAGACCATAACGGAAGGAAAAAAAATTTTTTTCCGTACCCGAGCTACTCACGCCTCTCCCCCTCCCCCTCCCCCTTCGGAAAAAAAAGCAGGGAAAGTGGGGCGGCAGAAAAAAAGAAGACACAAATTCCTGGCTTGATTCGACAAGCCAGCGACTACCCCACGTCTGCCCGTCCTCGTCACAGGACCTCGTACTCGCTCGTGCCCGGCGTGGAGATGCTGACCTACGCTCGATGCCTTTCTTATGAGGACTGCCAGCAGGCTTTTTCCCTCCAGCCAATCTGCTCTATCCTCAGTTCCCGATACAGACATGCCACATTCTCTCTACCAACATGCCACATTCTCTCTACCAAAACACCCTGCTATGTCCGTCATTCCGTTTGCGGAAGCCGTAACTCTGTCTACGAACAAAACTACCCTTTCCAGTAAATATTACTGTTGTTTTGGGCAATTCGCGACAGGAGTGTAGGACTTCGTCGTTGTAGGAGGACACATCAAGACAAGTACGTGTGGCCCTTTCTCTAAGGACTTTCATTTACTGGTGGCTTTGATTCCCTCCAGCCAATCTGCTCTATCCTCAGTTCCCGGTACAGACATGCCACATTCTCTCTACCAAAACACCCTGCTATGTCCGTCACTTCGTTTGCGGAAGCCGTAACTCTGTCTACGAACAAAACTACCCTTTCCAGTAAATATTACTGTTGTTTTGGGTAATTCGCGACAGGAGTGTAGGACTTCGTCGTTGTAGGAGGACACACCAAGACAAGTACGTGTGGCCCTTTCTCTAAGGACTTTCATTTACTGGTGGCTTCGAAACATTGTGACGCGGTTCCGAGTGTTCGCTCGCTGCCGGCTTTCTCGAGACTGCAATGATGCTGAGACGTTGCCAATATCCAGCAGGGTGCCATAGCCAGGTTTTCATGGTGCTGACGGGCATTATTGCCCATGTACAGCGGGCGGACAAGCGTGATGTCTGTTTACCTACTGCACAGATATCTGCTTCTGCTTTCACCGTAACTTCCATGATGGACGTCAGGCGACTAAACACTTTTTCGTATTATCTCAGGAGGCACTGTTTAGTACGGTATGTAATCGGTCAGTTGGAACGAAGAGCAAGGGTTTTGTAGGGGCTTGGCGGCGTTGGAGTGGTTCCTAATCGTTGAGCAAGTGGAATACACCGGCAGTGAGACGCCGAAACACATCGTGAATTATACCGCACACGTCAGTCAATCGTCGATGTCCCCGAACTTCCATGGTAACCAGTGGCTGCACCTCCATACGTAGTACGACGTTTTCAGGGTCAAAGAGACTGGTGTGTTTGCATACTGCGGTGGAGAGTACGGAGGAGGGCAGCTGCATTCTATCAGATATGTAGATGCGCTGCTGTTGTTTATTTTAGATAGACCACGCAAACCAGCAGGAGGGTCCGAAGTTATCGCCGGGCGATCATCTTTCCCAAGACGGTGTTGTTGCTACTTTCGTTTGAAGGTTTTACCAGCATGCTATCGATTGTGCGTTGGAGGTCTTTCTTCCCGTATTTACAATATATTGACTAATGTGGACATCCCCTGTTGATATTGATATACGTACAATATATTGGAACTCGTGCAACCATTCAAGGGGGGGGTAGTCATGTAATCTTCAGCTTTACCTTGGCAATTGATATACATTCTTCGAAACCGGTCGGATTTCGCGCAGAGTCGGGGGGGTGCTCGTGATAGACACTCCGGTGGTTAAAACTTTGGTCTATGAATATTGGTGGTTTGTATTTGGTGACGAGGAAGTCTCGTTATGGATGCCTTGCACGGGGATTCATGCTCATCTGATGTGGCTGGCTCATTGGGAAAACTGATTATAGTACTAGCGCGACATGGCTACTCAAAGTAATTTTCCGTGGTATTCCAACAGACCGACCCACCTTCGTCCACACATCAGCCGAAGGCGAAAACATGATACTCGTGTAACACCTATTCCGCACCTAATTGGTTAGAGGTTCAGGTGCGGAGTGTCGATTAACCAATGCCACGATAAAGAAGCAGACGACAATCGCTTCGCAGGGCATCACTGACAAGTGAGTAATTTGCGGTGATGTGTCACCACCTCCTAGATGTTGAATATTCAAACCCCTACATATTGTTAACGTATTACCCTACCCAGGGATATACCGAGGACGTGCAGAAAGGTCGTTATCAAATGGTTGCTGACGCATCACATGTATTTGGTCCTACCCATGATCTCTCATTTCTATCCCAGGCAAGGGGCAGGAGACTCAAGCAGGCAAGAAACTGGGTCAACCGAAGCAGTCATCACAAGTAGGGGGCATCAAAGGACTTTTTCCCAACAGAGGTACCACCTGTCAGAAGCGTTACGTGACACGATCTATCAAATCATACGGGGGAAACACCCTTTCCTGTACCTTGGTCCCGAAGGTCGCACTTCATAATCATACCGCACCCTCCATAGTCGTGGATGAAGATCATACGGCCATCAACGGATGCCAGCAAGGACATCACGATTTGTTACTGGGGCTCCAGAAAATGCTGTTTTTCGAAAGTGTCTCCTGCCGTGCCAACCGGGGACTGGTCATGGGTCCTCCTCAGTTATCCGAGGTTGAAGAAGTAAGAAAAAAGACGTATCGTATATAAATATATATATACATATATAAATAGTTCCCGGTAGAAGCAAAGGTAGCCAAGCAGGTGGCCACACAGAAAATGCTCCACATCATAGGGAAGTGCATGTGCGAAGTGAGTAATCGGGAATGATACGAGTTCCATATGAAATTTCTCCTCGGATGAACATGCCCGTGGTATTTACGATTACCACAAACACCGTTACATAGATGCAGCCGACGATCGAGTACGAGAGCACCTTCGACAGAAACAAACAAGATGACGCGCACCGGTATTTCATTGGTTAACTTTGATTGCTACTAGGATTGCTACCCGAACTCCAATGAAAGCCGTGGGGTGACCGACAAAACTGTTGCGACCGAGCCAGTTGGTATCCAAGCCACGACCGAAACCAGGTTCAAGCCCCAGATTTAGTAGAAGTGTCGATTGGTATTGGATTTATCGCCAAATAGATTCCGAAGAAGTATGCCTGTTCGTATTGGTCGGCGCAAATCAGCGAACTGTAAACGTATGGAATAAAGTTGTAACAGTTCGGTGGTTGGAGCGAACCGACGTGCCGAGCTAGACAGGAACGGCAAAAGCCTGCTGGCATGGTTCGTAGATATCATGCTTGCTTTGGTGAAAACCGTTCAGCCTACGTAAGGGCCGAATATCTCACAAGTTCAACGGCATCCGCAAACGTAATGACAAAAACCATCCTGGTAACAACCCAACCCACCGATCAAACTGATCTCACCTTTATGATGTGAACGTTCAGCCGCAGCCTCCGCTCCTAGCTGAGTAGAGTTGGTGACATGATTTAGTTATCGCGATAGGCCGCCTTACTGGTCATTTTTAATCCAACCGGCACGGTCGGATGAAAAACAAATCCGACTTTTCGACTGGAAAAGGTATAGATCTGACCGAGATTTTAGGTGACGAACACTAGCCCGGGCAGCTGAAACGAATTTCTGAGATGGCTGAATCGTTTGCCGACGCTACTGCCGAAACAGTAGTGATCTTTAGGCACCCCCTACCACGTTGCACACACAATCCCAGGTGGCGGAAGCCCGCGGAAGTCCCAGCAGCCTCTAAAATAAAATGTGGTGCGGAACAGGATAGTGTATGATTCATGCACAGTAAAAAGGAGAAAGTCACGTTTCAGCTTGGAAGGACGGTTTGCGCAAGCCGTTGAGGAATGATACATTTACCAGAACCTTCTCGTGTGCTCTTCCTTCATATTCCACGTCAATTGAATGCCAGGCCTACCAGATACTCACGAAATAATTAGTTGAGGCAAACACGACTATTGAGGGGCTCGCCCCCCCCGAGCGCTCCCAGAAAGGATTCAAGGCCCTAGTCCTTGAGGTTGTAGTGCGCCCCGATCAGCTTTGACTCTACTTTGTCAAACGTCTAAAAACGATGCGCATGTCAAACCTGACCTTTGACTGCCGACGAATAGGTGCCCATAATCAGTTGCACCACACGAAGACCACAGTTCTCGACGTGAATTATCACGATGGCGATAGACGGTGTGACCATCTGTTATACTGGGCAAATGTAGATCTAGTGGTCCAATTTATGGGGAAAAGGTAGCGCGAATGTTCTGTATGCGTGTGGTAGCTTTATGTGTGTGGGCTCCACCTTTTGATGCCCATTGAGTGCCTCGTTCGTCGTTTGTTAAGCCGCTTATACAGTCACAAGCGTCGTCGACAGCCTCACCGTGTTGACCAGGAGCGAGTTCGAGCGTGGGTGCGTGGAAAACAGGCAGGCAACATGTTGAGCGACATTTCAGAGGAAGAACCGATGAACTCCCGAACTCATACGGTGGTGACCGTATATAGCTCACGAATTTAAGCGTACAGGGTGCGCCATCCCCGTGCGACTACAGGTAGGGCCAGGGCCCACCGATTAATCACAAGGTCCATACTTTAAGTATTGCCACGTCAACCGGGTTGAATGTTCTTGGACTCACTGTTGACATTGTGATCAGCTGCCACAGCGCAACTAGTTGGCGTGGGGAACGGGGCATCCAATACCTACTTGTCTCAAGAATAGGGTTTGCCCCTGTAGCCGAACAATCGAAGATGTTTTGGGGCAATTTTTCAGACACCATCACGCCCGAAACGTTGTACTTAGTCGACGCCTCTATTGTTTTCAAAAACCTCAACGAGGTTTAAGGGGGAAATCAAAGTGACGGATGCCATCGACCACGGTTGTGTCCGATTCATTATACGAAATAGTGTACAGAGGCTTCAAGCGGAGAGATAGCACTCAATATCGCACCCGAAACCATCACGCGACGTACGACCTTAACGCCTGAGGCATTCATTTACTGCCATACGGAGACCACACTCCAGAGCCTCTGGTAGGTGCAAACTACCAGGCGTCCGACATTTGCAAGACCCCACCCCCCTCGCTCGCTAACGTCACTCACGTTCAGAGGTCGAGGTATTCGTGTACTTGAGCAGGTGCTGTAGGTCCTCCACCAGCCGTTGCTGGTGCATCCTTTAATACTCGGGGGGAGGGTTGATCATGGCGTGCAGAGACAGGCAAACGGTTGCTTCAGACGTTACCGTCATATCTGCGGGAGATACCGTGTCGATAGTGGTTTCGAGTTGCGCAGGACTTCACGATGTACACGAGGCTCATAGCTGAAGATCCACGGGCAACTTTCCCCTGCTTATGCGTTATCACGGACCGTCCACGTTCCGGCATGTCTACAACTTCGTCCGTATGACACACTTTACCCAGAGAGCACGGTACTTTTCATTCCATTTGAATAGTATCATCGTATGTAATACGTCCATAAACATAGTTTCCACTATTTCCAACCCCTTTACTCCCGAAAGCCCTTGTTGAGAGAGTAAACGAATTTACCAGCTTCGCACCTAGGGTGGCGTAAAAGCACCAAGTCAGCTTCATACTGGATCGGGCAACTCCTTTCAACATTAGGGCCGAGTCAGCGCCAGTCGTTTCAACATCGCCTAGACTTGGCGTTTCTATTTTTTACTGAAATATGTGAGGTCGACTGCGTGATGGAACGTCATCGGTGTAAGCTGCGTGTGATACTTCTGTCAGATGTTTTTGGTGGTGTATGACCTCCCGAACGGTATGTATACGGCGGGTTTCTTTCCTGGTTGATAGCATCGAGGTTATCACGACAAGCGATACGTGTATGCAGCGTTTGAGTTCTCCAGAGTGTGTATCCCTCTCGTATCCAAAATATACATTTTCCGAAGCGGCCCCTCAAACCACGTGCGACTCTAGTTATGATGTCTGACCTGACTTGCACCCTTTGACCACTATCAACACGATCACGAGGTGTTGATCGACGCGTGCCATGGTCGCATCAAGCGCGGTACGTGCGTTGAGCCAGTAGCGTCTACTCACCACAGATGCTCTTGTCCGGATCAAATGGATTGCTCAAGAGATCGCACTGACCATCCACAGGCTTGCCCCCACGAACAGAGTCTGCGGCCCCCGCTGATACAGGCAAAGTGAGGGGAGAACATACTCTATGTCGAGAAAAGAGTGTACGGCGAAGGGTGCAGCAAATATCCGCAAGTATGAACCAGCGTTTGTTCGAGTCTGATGACTGTATATACGTCTGCAACAAGTTGTGTCACTCATTCAGTGGCGAAGCAGCCTCGGCGATTGTTTCTCATCCTGCTGAAAAAATAGGGCCGGCCTACAACAGCCAGTCTCTTTCTCTGCTGTGAAAAGAAGTCTTTGATTACCGCTAAGGTTCTCTCACTCCGGTCGATTGATATTCCGTAGCACACTATGTCAATGGCACGGACGACGTTGATGATTGGTTCCATAATTTTCCAATACCCGACCGGAAAAGGCTTCTTCTTTTCGATATGATAATATTTCCTCCGAGCTAACCCTAGCAGGCAGACAAAAAACACGTGGCGGCCACATGCATTGTCAGCACGGCTGATTGTAGACAATACGCAGATCCGAGGAAGGGGGGATACCCCTACTGTCACAACCGTGTCACGTCTAGGCCTCACGAGCGAGTGATCCGGTACCTCACTCGGAATCCATTCTTAATATATTGTGAACACATCAGGTGTAACTTGCCACGTTTACCCCTCGTTTGGTTACATGCTGAAACAGAGAACAGTTCGTGCTCCACGAGCGATATTATGCCCATGAATTCGCTTCTAAAATCAACAGTGTCTGAACGTAGTGTGTGGCCTCGAAAAGTGAATCATCTTTTTTCATTTAGGGTATAGGCCATACCAAAAACAACGGGGTATGCGCCATAACAACCATGGGGGTACATCGTACACAAAAAAACAAGAAGAAACAGGTCAAGCAAGATAAATCGTGCGCTGTCAAGAGTATAAGGCCGCGTGTCCCACACTGAAACTAAATAGTTCGGTGTCATTCGAGACATGTCGAGGGAAAGTTGCTGTTTATAGAGGGTGTTAAAATGTGGTGTCTTCCTGGCATTTTTGTCGTATACCCCAAAGAAAGAGAGATTAAATCGACGTACCTATGTACGCATCGATATGTACTGGTACGTTCAAGTATAGCGTGTACGCATATGCACATATGGGCACGCACATATGAGTACAGTGTGTATGCACACAAGAACTGTACAACCGATGGACTGCAGACGCGTACCAGTATGCACATAAAAGACAACGCGCGTACGGTGTCTTCTTTGTTGTTTAAAACCAAGAAAAATCCAGACAAAGTAGACACAGTCAGGTATACTTGGGCTAAATAGAGCTGAAATTAGTCGCGATGTCCGTCTGGCCGAAGACAGGGCTTCTGTGGCTCGTGCTGCTTCGACGGGCGGACCGAATGTTCGCTCGAACGTGGCAAGGTATACCTGATTTTGGGTGACACCTAAGTTTCATCGTGCAGGACAGGGCGAGAAATGACGAGGGATACTAACCGCAGGTTGACATTCACGGGAATATGATAATTCAATGTGCCGTTACACTCTTTCTGAAGTGCAGCCCCTGCCGTCTTCACGCTTGATAAGGTTGGCCTCCCGTGCGGTATGCCGTATGCACAGTCAACTAAAACGGCAGCAGCATAGGCCAGCACATGGTAAAAAAATAATACATACTTCAGCGCGAGGCGGACCAGGCAGATCAAACAGATGGTGATGAAAATGCCATCCCCGTGCACCATACCCTCAATATATTCCTCAAACCTCATAGTCGCAGACGACCATTGCCCATGTCTTTGCTGAACGCACGTCATGAAGAGGAGCTCTATACACCACAATCGCACTCTCTGGCGATACGAAAAACGGGACACAAACACGTGCCTGGACTGCGTGGTGCATCAATGCGGAGGTAATATATCAGAGTGCCAAAACGTAAAAACGTTTTGCGCTGCTCGTGCCGAAAGAGAGTTTCGGATACTGCGTACATTCGTCTTATGGAACCAGAATTGCATGTATCGCAGTAACTGTTCTTGCGCAGTGAGCTCCTAGTCACCCTGAGCAATATCGAACAACCGGAAACATATTAGTGTACCTGATATACCGTATTCCCGACTGTGAGCAATTCCACGTGTCATGGCCGTTTCAGCGCCAGTGCAAAAAACCAAACGGTCCGTCCTGTTTTTTTCCGTCCCCGCTGCGTGCATTGCTCATGTCGCATGAACTCTCTCCATGTTTATGATTCCTCGTACAACGCATCGCCGAAGCTTTTGCAGAGTCATCCCCGAAGACGCCCCGACGAACGGAGTCCTCTACTATCGCTGGTGATGAAACGAATGACAGGGAAGAGCAGGCGATATACCCGCCGCACACTGAGAAGGAAAATGGTAGTGATACATCGCGAATACGGTGCCCGAACTGAAGTACTAAATATTACGTAACAGAGTCCAGGAATGCTAAGGGTCGAGCATAGAGGCGTGGCATTTCAGGGTCCTCCGACCGATACAGCTTACAACACTCGTAGGGCTGCTGAGGTGGGTTGAGACTCGAATCTGTATTGGAATAATCGTTTAAGAACGAAATGAGCCATACGCCATTTGACACGCATTCACACGCTCATGCTCTATCAGTTCATTGCAGAGTGTGTCACGTTCATTCGGGATGTTCTCCATAGCCTGCGGGATCTTTGCATGAATCACCTTCATGCTGGCACAGTCAGTACCCGTCTGGTGTTGGGGAAGACTCCCGGCAACTACGGGACGAGCTAGAAAACAACACGGTGGGCGGAAGAGGGTTTTGACCGTCTGCTCACCCCCCCGCACTATCGCCACTTATTGAAACACGTTTGGTCCTGGCTTATCAACGTATTTTACCATCCTCAACAGCTGGTGTAGCCGAATTAGGCGAACTACACGACATCTAAACAAGTGAATCTTAGGTTTTGTTTGCCTATCAAGCCGAGGGAAGAAAACACGGTCATTGCTCTTCCCGGCAAGGTTCAAGTTAACACACGACACAAATATTCAAACGCGGAAGTGTGGTGAGCTTCAGCTGTATGTTTTTCAACCAGCCGTAGGCTGAAAAACACAACAACGTAGTACGCCCAGTACGTACGTTTGCCTTTACTCACTAACGCGGTGAACAGAATTCTCCAACTACGCGAATCACCTCTTCTCGCAGCCCCGCGTACACTGCAAGTCCCCCCCGAACTACATTTCAGAACTCGCGCTTGACCCCTAAACTCTCTGCAGCTCCCTCGATATATCGTACCGGTGCCACTATACACTTGTGCGCCAGTCGATGGGAAATATCACAATCATCATGCTTCCAAGTCAGGAACAAGATATAACGGTACGTCGGAAGTCGCAAGGAACCCGATTCCTCCGGATAATAGTCACCTTTTGCCCCCTGCTACCGCCACTAATACATGGATGGCCACAGTTTAGCGAATTTGCCCCCCGCTACCCGGTGTTTACCGCATCACCTCAACATACCAATCAACTGGCGTCGGCTTAAACAATGAGCTCTTACAAACTCGTAGTAGCGTAGCCGAGCAAAGGGACTCAGGGCTGACGGCGGCGAGTGCCACTTTGTAAGACCAACACCCCCAGCGGCACCGCGTTCATCTTCTCGGGCCTGAAACAAGTGCTTCGAAAACCGCCACAATGTGCAGCAGCATAAGACGCTCCTCGTTCAGCGACACCCCCAAAGCGAGCCGGTGTTGTGCACGACCGTAGCCGGCAAAGGCCCCTAGACGAGCTGCTCGGTGCTTGATCTGTTGTGTGAAGGATGGCGTCAAAGACGAGGGACGGGCGCGGACGACAGAGACACGGGCGGACGTTGGGAACATAGAGCGGAAGCGGGCACGAGCGTGGAACCGCGCGATCATGCACTCAATAGCGTGCTTGAGATACAAAGAGGACGAGTGAGAGGGGTGGAGAGAAGGAAAGGGAGAGGAAGAATAAGAGGGAGAGGGAGAGAGAGAGAGAGAGAGAGA
>JBBMHQ010083752.1:0-11354 GCA_037834295.1 Postelsia palmaeformis | reverse complement strand
CATTGAAGTTGTCATCCATATGCAAGTGCGACTCACAAGGGGTTCTGAGTAGGATGCAGCTCACTCTCAATGCAACTCGCTGGACAACTCACGGCGCTTTGCGCTTGGTGCGAGCAACATCTGCCTGGTCGGTGAAAACCCGACATGCTCCGTCCCGGCATTACAGGGATGGAAGGGTCTATGGCCATACCACTACGACCATGCATGATATCGAGTACATATCTCCTATCAAATACCCACTCACTCCCCCCTCATACCTCGTTGAAACTGTCATCCATATGCAAGTACGACTCACAAGCGGTTCTTATCAGGTTACAGGCACTTCGAGCTTGGGTGCAAGAAATCTCTGCCTGGTCGGTGAAACCCGACATGCTTCCTCCCGTCATTGTAGGGATGCGAGGGTCTATGATCGCCATGCTTGATATCGAGTACATATATTCTATCGAGTACACCCCGCCCCCCGCCCCCCCCCGTGAGTTCGGGTTTAGTAGACTCCCTACTACATGGCACGACAATCCTGCGCACCATTTAGAATACATCGTTTGTGATACGTGGGTCTGCCTTGGCGATTGATTGTTTGATTTTTGTTGCGAAGTTACAACTTCTTTTTCCACACGTGCGTGTGAAATTTCTGCGTTCTGGATACCATCCGTTCCAACTAATTGAATACAATATCCGAGGAACGAACTCAGGTCGCGTGATTGTTGTTTAAGCACGATTTTGCTGCATTTATGCTTCTCATGGAATTTATGGACAACCGTGCCTATTGTTACGTACCAGGTATTGGAATACGATACGTACCAGTATTGTATGTATTCATATGTATATACCGGCTAGCACTGCACTGCTGTGCACGGGGTCGCCTGTTCAAGATGCACATCTCTCTGCTTCCGAACTGAGAGGGTTCTTCACGCAGCCACACATCGAAACTGAAACCGCGAGATATATTACACTACCGTACTGCCAGCTGGAGCACTACTCTACTGCACTACCCTCCTATCCGCAAAGCTCGCTCATGTCTTCCTGTCGCACTGGCTTAGAGGCATTCGCTCTGATGAACGGCATGTTGGCCTTTTGCAGATAGAAGGCGGCATTGCCATTGCCGCACGCCCCCGTCGCGCTCTCTAGGCGATTGAGGTGTGGCGAAAGCTCAGTGTAAGGCGGGGGGGCACGTACCTTATGCGTCGTCGTGGTATCATCGCTGACATCCTTCCATGGTTCCGCGCCACCGCCGCCTGTGTCTACTACCTTGCGCTTGCCCGCCTTGTGCTTACCTGGGAGATCCTTGGAAGATTGCTTGGCGGCAAGGCAATTTAATGGACGCGCTGTATGGGGTCGTCGCAATCTGGGTCGGCTCCGCTACAAAACCCGTGAAGTCGGTCACCGCTGTTTCCGCGATATTCGTGGCCGTCAGGGCGCTGTGGAGTGCGGTCTGGGATCAAGCACAGTTCACCCGCCGCATAAGGCATCTTGCCAATATCCACTGCTCGTTGCCCTGTACGTGTGCGTGCGTTTTTTATCGCAGCAGCGGCAACAGGGGTGTGACATTTCTCTCAGAGCGAGCAGCAGCAGATCGAGGTTTTGTACTGAAGTGGAGGAAGGAATGGGCCGTGAATAGAACGTATGAGGCCTGATGTGGACTCAGGTGCTTTGTAAGGCGGTAGGCGCCTTAATGAGAGCTCCAGCCGTGCCAGACGTTTTTGATCGCCTTATCTCGAGTGGTCGCATTATTCATGTCGCCTTATAGGCCCCACGGTTGTACTACTGTACTGACGGTCTCGGAGGCCAAAACGGAGGTAATGTGTCTGCAAACGAAAGATAGGGGTAACGCGCCGTTCACTGTCACCGCAGCCGGCCAAGTGTACAAACACACGGCCAAGTTTCTGTATTTGGGCGGGGCTATCAGCGCAGATTGAACGAGCAGAAGCGTCGAGGTAACGCGTCGACTCCAGAGGGCATGGGTGTGCTTCGGGTGGTTGGGATGGAAAGCTATGACCGCGCGGGTATGCGCCTTCGCCCCTGAAGGGGCGGATGTTGACAGCCGAGGTGATCGAAACGTTGCTCTACGGGTGTGTTACTTGGAGCCCGAGCAACACTGATGACCGTAGGTTACGGGAGGTCCACCACAAGACGCTCCTCCGATGCATCGGCCGGCGAAAACGGAAGCACGAAGACCACATTCTATCCTATGCTATTTACAGAGGAACATACTTAATAGGACCAAATATTGTTACTAAAACTAGGTAAATATATAGGACCCCAGGCCCTGTTAACTATGGCTCCCCGTAATAGCGCGCTTCGCAGGAGAAACGTTGAGAGCATTGAGACGAAGGTACGCAGTCGTAGGCTTTTGTTTGCGGGCTTTGTGACACGCATGGGAGAAGAGCGTATGCCGAAGAAAGGGATGTTTGGGGAGTTGGTAGGGGGTGAGGGCTACTCCGGAGGGCAGAAGTGGGACTGGATGGGGTACGATGGGGAGGACCTCAAGGAGTTTAAAATCAAGCTTGAAGGGTAGCGCAACGCAGCACAGAAAGCCTGCATATGATTCCAAAGGGTCGAGGAAGGGGCGGAGGTTTTCATGCGGAAATGACATAAGGATGAGAATAAGGCGTCGGCAGAACGGCACAGGATGGCTGCAACCACGATCACAGCCGTTGACGCTAACGCACGTGCGCAGAATGGCAGCAAAGAGCGGGGGGGGCGGAAGGGGGACGAGGGGGAATGGGGGGGGGAGGCGGTCTGCCCAACAGACTGAAGCCTGGGTATAGCCATCATCGTCATGATGCCCTCCCTTCTTTGGGACCCAAGGAACTAACATAGTGCCACACGGGCAACTTTGCGTGTCTGTAGGCCCCGATTCTTGCCTATCTTAATATCTTTCCCCCCCGCCCGTTGTTGCCCCTTTATTGTCCCTTCTTCAATCTTTTACTTATTTCCCGTTTGCACCTCCTTGTGCCTCTGTTTGTATCTTCCCTATCGTTTTGCTCCTTTGCTACGATCTGCTTTGAGTTTTTTTGCTTTGTTTTGTCTTCTTTTTTGTTTTCATCTGGTCTCTAGAGTCGGAGTGCGTTTTTGTGTCTTCTCGTTTTTTTTGTTCATCTCTGTTCTACACCCATTGCGTAGCGTGCGAGCCTGCAATCTGCGAAAAACTGCGCATTCTCTTGTGTTTTCCCTTCTTGACTTATTGATTTGTACTGATTTCTATTGCTCTCTTGCCTGACTTGAACTTTATCTCTCTCTTCCCTTTTGGATTTGTGTTTTTTTCGATTTTGAATTCGATTTATCGACGCCGAGTTGGTATTTTTATCCTGTCTTTTTTTTCTGGGTAGTGTGCGGTCTTCTTGGTTTCTGCTGCGACTTGCATAGCGTACCGCATGTATCTGATGCGTACGTGCGCGGACCTCACTTATTTTTGTCTGAGGTGTAGATGTGCTTCAGCTATCATACTTACTTTTGTTTTTGCTTGTTTTATTTTTTTACTGAGCGGGGTATTTCTTCCACTCCAGAGTTATTGGAGCCTGTCCTGCGACCACGGACTGCATTGTATTGTGGCCATGAGTTAATGTGAGAACAACAACAACACGTAGTTCCTCCCCAGAACTGGACCACGGTTCATAAATAAATTGGAAAACGCCCAATATTTCTATGTAGTCACGGGATCATGTTCGAATCCCACCCCACCCCCCGGCCGCGGATCAATATTATTCGGAATAAATGGAGGTAAAACATTTTGTTTTGGTTGTTGAGTCTCATGTCATCCATTAGAATTGTTTGTATTTTTCCACGTATTAACTGAACTATTTTAGGAGATTTCCCCCCCCCCAGGTTTTGGTTAATACTGGTTATAATGTTACTGCATAGAGCACGGTCCCGGACGTAGAGAGGACCTCTGTCAGCTGGTACTACTGTCCGTGCGCGCATAGGTATTGACTGCTGCTCTGGGTTTTTAGTGGTATTCAATGGGTATTCTGAGTGGTTGGTTTATAAGAAAGCGTCGTGTTTGGTAAGCTGTACTGCTGGCGGGGAAAACATCGAGAGATTCGAGTTGTAACATACTGACTTAACAGTTTTTTACCGGAAAATCGAAACTGGCCTGCCTGTCATCCCTCAAAAAGAAACTTCAACCCTAGGAAAATATGTGGTCTCAAACCGCCCCCAACGTTCAGATTCAACGGAGCCCTGCGCCATGAGCTACGCGGCCCAGCCCCACCCGCAGGACAATCGCTCATAGACAATCGCTTGTGCCAGAGTCGATACGAGCAGCGAAATATTTCGCAAATTGGCCACAGTGCATCGATTCTAAAAAAGGAAGATCATATTGTAGAAGCATGGTTCGCTCAGCGCGATTAGTTAACGGCGTTATTGAAGTCGTTGCTCGCCGCTGCAAACGGCTGCTGAAAGTCACTTCTGGTTTGCGATATATTATGTGGCATGTTATGGCAGGGTCGACTTGTGATCACAGTCGATCGAAGTACTTTTCAAACAGACAACAGCAGCAGCAATTCGGAAGTTCTCGACGCGAGCAATTGCTGCTCAATCAGAAAGACTCGCATGGAAGCCCGTGTACAAAGAGTTCCAAGGCGCACGGGCACAAACTTCCTCTCGGAAGCACGCCGCGCGCGGCGAGGATTGGAAGGAGGCTGGTGCTGCGAGAAGGTGTGCCGAACGCCCCGAATAGCTTAGACAAACCATTGTGCGACGGAAATACGGCAGTGTTACGCTGATGTCCAACGGAGCTTCTCGTAGCAGGTGACACCACCGCCACTACTGTACAACATTTCCAGCAGAGCTTCTCCTGCATCTCCGTCCCCTCATCAGTACGAGGGTGCCCCTGATAATACCACACGTGCAGCATGACTTGGGGACACCGCCCGAACGTTGCTGTGGACAGGCACATTCTGCCTACGAATACTCGTGGAGCAAGGTCTCGTTACCTCCATAAGTAGACTAAAAAACCAACACCGTTAGGACAGGTGTACTACTGCTGTACGATATCTACAGCAGATAACCCCCTGCTTCTCCGTCCCCTGGTTTGTAGGAGGATGGGCCTGACAATACCACCAGCAGCATGTCTTAGGGACAAGGCCCGGCCGTTGCTGTGGACAGGCACAGTCTGGCGACGAGTATTCGAATAGTTGGGTTTTGTTAGGTAGAACTTGAAATACCTAAACCGTTTGATACTTGATAACATACAACCGCACCCGCACGAGAAGGTCCCGTTTGTGTGTTCGTGCATAGAGCACACCGGGACTGACATTAAGGCTGTGTGCGCTGAGCGCAGAGGAAGAACGTGGCCGAAACATATGTGAAATCACACACGATGACACAGTGACACCCCACAGAACTTGCATCTCTTCTAGGATTGAAGAATCGGCACGGACACTGGTTGTGCTGGATGTCGACGGGTAGAAAGAACGGTTGAATGTGAAGAGCACACACATCCTTACAAAGAGACCATGAACGAGGCACCCTACTCTCGCACAACTCGATTCGAAGGAGATTTTTTTCCTTTCAAAACCAAGAACACTCTGCGCAACTCCAGCAGCAGCAGGAGCCGAAGTAGGACACATGAGGGCAGGGTCAGCTGGACGCTCGGCTTGTTCGTCCGAACCTTGAACCCTATGTACACGTTCTCAACTTTGATGCAGGATTTCCTACTACAAGCAGTAGTTCGTCCCCTCGAAATTCAAGGTAATAATTCGAAGACGAAAAATCTACCAGGTATCTGTAGACATATCCAACAGAGCTTTTAGGTGCCACCACTATTAATACTACTGATACTGCTGTACGACATTTCCAGTAGAACTTCTTCTGCTTCTCCGTCCCCTCATGAGTACGAGAGTAGACCTGACAATACCACCTGGAGCATGTCTTGCGGACACGGCCCGAGCGTTACTGTGGACAGGCACAGTGTACCTACGAGTGACCGTAGAGTTGGGTTTTGTTTGGTAGAACTAAAAAACCGGAAACGGTAATCACAGGTGCCACCACTATTCCTGCTGCACGACATCTACAGAAAATCTTCTCCTGCTTCTCCGTTCCCTGATCAGTAGGTGCGTGGGCCTGATGGACTTCAACACCTGCAGCATCTCTTGGGGACACGGCCCGAACTTTGCTGTGGACTGCTTACGAGTACTCGTAGAGTTGGGTCTTCTTAGGCTGAACTAAAAAAACAAACCCGTTTGATACTTCACGACTTACGACCGCACCAGCCTTGTACCAGCGCGAGAAGGTTTCGTTCGTGTGCGTGCTTGCACAGAGACCGCTTGGACTGGTATTGGTGCCGTGTGTGTCGAGCGCTGTTACTCCTGCTGCTGCTGCTGCTGCTGCGAGGAGAAGGAGTACTAAACGCCCCGTATAACCGTTTTCCGTACTTCGCGTTGTGTTTGCCGACCACGTGCAAATGTTGCAACGCTACGTGGCGAAACCCAAACCTACCTCTCCACCCAAACCACCCAAAAATTCTCATTTTTGGTATCTTGCCATGATAAAAGCAGCTCAGGGAATAACAGATATTTCCTTTCGCTAGTCCCCACCGACGTTCCGATGCATATTCATGCTTGGGGCTGTGTTTGCTGACCACAAGCACATGCTGCAACGCTATGTGGCGAAGACCCAACTCCCCTATCCATCCAGACCACCCACACCCCCAATCCGCCAACCTATCCGAAGACATTCCGATGGCTCTTACTGTACTATTGATAGTGGTGCGACCACTGCTACGCCACGTTCCGAAGCTTCCTGCGGTACTGGTGGTATTTGTATGAATTTCCATCTGTAAACCCTCGTACGATTCTGATGGTTTCCGCTTGACTGCCCGTTTCCTGGCGTCTCACCTTTGCCATTGCGGTTCTTGCAGGAGTCGTCGCAAATGTGTATCTTGTTCTCCCATCCGCATGGTAGCTCCCGTCTTGGCGTGTGGCCATCCTTTGGGTGTGGCTGACGATAGTACTCTCACTGTGATGGGAAGGCTTGCCGGTGTCCTCCCATCACAGACACCGCCCCGTTTGAGTGCTTTACCCTCGACCGCTCAGCTGTCTTTGGCCTGTCGGGTCAGGAAGAGACGAACTTCTGCTTCTTCGAATAATGCTTTTATGAGCAGAGGGCGGACGTCGTCCGCTCGGCTATTCTTCTCTTGCAACAGAACAGATCGCGCTTGCGCGCACGTCATCCACGTATGGAGCGCAATAGCGAGCGTTGGTCCGCTAAACAGGGCGTACTGTACGGTGGTGTTCCCGACTTGCGCGAGCGCTAGTTCGCTAGGCAGCGCAAACAGTACGTTGGGGTTGCCCGCAAGCGCAGCTTCACCCACGAGAGAGGTTCCGGCCGCAAGCGCGGTTTTGACCGCGCGCGCGCGTTCGATTTCGGTCGCAAGCACGAACCCGACGACTTCACTGGCTGGCGCGAAATGCTGTAGTTCGATTCAGGGCGCAGAGTCTCTCGTGAACGCGGCTGCAACTCCGACCGCCATAGGCCCTTGTGTCTGGGGGGGATGAGGGAAAATGGCCTCGCGTAGTATATATTCAGCGAGTTTCTGATCGGATCCGTTTTGCCCATTCTGTCTCTCTGCATCGGCATTGGGCTTGATGGAGCAAACGCTCTACATAATCTCTCGTTGGGTTGGGTTTCGTCGCGTTGCGTTGGCGGCCGTGGTGCCCGGGAGGATGAGAGTAAACGGGCCCGCGTAGATCAGATGCAGCGCTCTTCCACGCCTGTGACGGGTGTCATGTGCTTTGACTCTTCCTACACCGTGCCACACAACCTTTCGATCGGCTCGTGATGTTTCTTTTCCTGTGTTAGTATGCTTCATGTAATATATTTCAAGTATTTATACAGAAGCAGTGGCGACCGCCGTGTCCTCGTCCGACGAGTCCACTCTCCGCGCTTCTGTGTCACGTAAGTTCAATCGACACCGCAAAACTACGAAAATACTTCCGGGTGTATGGCAACACCTAGAGAGCAGCAATACAACGATTGCCCAGCTCTACAGTAGGATGTTTGGGACTCAAGGTTTTGGAACTTGAAGGGCGACGTGTACACAGACAGGAGGTGGTTGTGCGTGGGGTCCTGTCGCAGGTTTTGAAACTACTCCAGCACACTTGTGACGGCCTACTTCATCGATATTACTTTTTGATTATCGCGCACAAATTGCCTTCGATTTGAGCTTTAGGATTTAGGACGAGTTTGGTGTTCGTCGAGTCCAAACCTGGATGCCCTGACCACCACGTGGTCTGATAACATTATTTACAGTCGTTGTAGTAGAGGACAGAGGAAGAGAGAGAGAGAGCGGAGCCTATCTCGCAGCTCGGGGCGGAGAACAGAGTACAGAGTGCTCGAACTCTCCTCATAAACACACGGCAAAATTCGCAATAACGCCTGCGAAGACGAACGCGACCCTCTACAACTTGGAACCGTCGCCGCTGGAACGATCCAAACGAACACCCTCCCTAGCCCTTCACAGCAGTGATGAGACCGAAGAGATATTCAAGACTTGCTAGGATCTACGAACAGCCAACGACAGTCCGGCAGGAGGAAACCCGGTCACCGCCCAATACAAATACTCCAAACCATTGCAATTGAAACAACGGCCGCATTCCGAACGATGACCATGGCCAGAACATAAAATGCCAAGTGGTACCCTACTCCCCCATGCCCTTCAAAGTAGCGAAGAGTTGGCGGTCTGACAAATCATTCCTCGCACCACTCAAACATGGTACTCATCGAACAATACTCATACCCCTTTATTCACCCTCCAAAGGCAGATTCAGCAAGAACCTACGGTGACGCTTAAAAGAGGTTGCAGCAAGGGATTTCGTCCAAATATCCGCGTGCTGCTCTTCCGAAGCTACGAACTGAATGTCGTTATTCTTAGCACGAAGTAGCTCTCTCACAAAATGAAAACGCACGTCAATATACTTACTCCGCGCAGAACTGAAAGGGTTCTCAGCTAGCGCTATGGTCCCCCGGATACCCTTGAAAACCGGAACGGGTGATCCGCTTAGCTCTGGACAAATACACGACAACACCGCGCCCGTAAACAAAGCTTCCTTCACCCCTTCACCCAGGGCGACATACTCTGATTTTGCTGTCGATAACGTAACACACCTCTGCGTGCCACTTGCCCAACTGACGGCCGCACCCTTTAGGATAATTACCGTCCCCGATACCGAGCGCCTATCGTTCGACTCACCAGCATAATCGGCATCACTATACGCAGTCAAGTCCAATCCCGAGCCCCGCACAAAAGTCAATCCCATAAACCTGGTCCCACGGAGGGAAGCCATAATCTTCAAAACTGCCTTCCAGTGCCTCTCCGTAGGGTTGTGGGAGTGGCGCGCCACAGTATGCACAGCGTCCGAGATGTCCGGCTTCGTTATGGTCGAGAGCCACATCAAGCTGCCCCCAGCCTCCCCGTACGGCCAGTCTCCTCTAAGCTCGCCCTCCTCCCTTGGACTTAGTTCCACACCGGGGGTCGTGGGGATGTCACAAGATGTATTGACACCAAAACGGTTTAGCGTGCTCTCAATAAACGCCTTGAGCGTAATCTGTAATGTCCCCAACTCCAAGTTGCGTTTGAAAGCGCAACCAGTGTACCAAGTCAGTTCGCCGAGGTTATTCGTGGGGAATTTCGTAACTTCCGCGGCATGGAAATCTGCATGTCTCGTCCGATCCCGCGATCACAATTTCATCTACATGAACGGCCATGATCAGTTCTACCTAGCCGTCCACAACCATGCGAAAAACACACGGGTCAGACCCACGCTGCTCCATACTGTATTCTACCACGGTACCTACCAATAGTCCGACCCTCTGCCGTCCGCTTTGAATTATACCATATACGAAGTAGTGATCTGTTCAAGCGAACGATCTTTCCTGGCATGTCACCACACTCACCGGGTAGTTTCATGTATATCTCGGCGTCGAGTTTCGCGCGAACAAAAGCTTGTGCGACGTCTAGATGAAAAATCTTCAGACCATATTCGTTGGCAACAGCCGCCAGAATTTTCACTGACGCTGACGAGGGAGTTGGTGCAAACGTTTGAAAGTAATTTTCATTCTACCTCTGGCTAAAACTCTCAGCCACAAGTCTGGCCTTTGTTTTTACTATCAGGCCATCTTGATCCGTCTCGTAGGTAAACACCCACTTCGCACCTACAGGTTTCTGCCCTTGCGGCGGTGTTTCGGCTTCGTACGTACCGGTCGTTTTGTGACCGTCCAATTTAATTTTGATGGCCTCGTACCACGCCGCTTTGTGCTGGGATCGCTCCACGTCTGCTACGGACTGCGGGGGCGGTTCAACATCTTCCGGGAAAGCACTCGGCATGCACACGCGCAACTCCCCTTTATCCTCCACAGCAGGTCCTCCGGCCATCAAGGCCACTGCGAGATCCGTCCTCCATGACGCATAATTCAGGAAGCTTTCAGGCGTCGTCGACCACTCGTACGCTGCCGCAAGCAGCGCGTCTGCGGTTCCTCTATCCATTTTGAGCTGGTGCACAGCAGGTTCACCCTCCATGCGTTGGCTCTGATTCCGACTGCGGCCCCGTACTGTTGGAGGGAGCCCTCCACAGATGCTGAGCTCGTGTGCTGGCCTGTCCGACAGGATCGCGGGGGAATCCTCATCGTTCTCTTGGCTGTTGTCGGAGATTGATGCTGCGCCCGGGTCGCTTTCGGCCCTCCCTGCCGGGACCGAGGAGGCATCCACGGCGCCCCCTTGAGACGAATCTATCGTCTCGGCTCTTTCAGCCCTCCCTCTTGGGGTCGAGGAGGCGTCCACGGCGCCCCTTTGAGACGAACCCTCGTCTCGGGTTTTTCGTCACCGGCCTCGCCGGTCGCAGGTACCTGCTGTGTCCGCTCCTGCATAAATGCGTCCAGGTCAAAACCCTATGTCACGTCGAGGCCGTTCGAGTGAGCCAGACCGTCGTCCAGCTCATCCACTACCTCCCCACCACCTCGATCCGACCTGCTCACGTCGTCCGCCTCGGACCCCCCCTGTTCCGTAGACAGAGAGTCATTCGCCTGGGCAGGTGCAGGTGGTGCAGGCGGCACGCGTTGCCAGGTGACATTTCGGGTGATTAGCACAGTGCGTTGCCTTGTCGTCAATACTCGTACTGAGCCTTGGGGGTAGTTGGGCGCAGGGCCGAGGTAAAATGACTCTTGTGATTTCGCCTATGTTTTGTTTTCCTTCTCCGCCTTGGTTGCCTTGGTTGCCTTGACTGCCTTGAAAGCTGAGGCCTGGACCGTACCTTTTTCTTGGTCGTTGTCCCTTGCCCCAACTGAAGCCTCCCGTATCATGGTGAACTCAGCGAGATCGACGTGCAGTGCAGGGAGAGTGGAGTCTTGGAGTGTTGGCA
>JBBMHQ010083751.1:0-24407 GCA_037834295.1 Postelsia palmaeformis | reverse complement strand
CCACGGTGGGATTTGAACTTGGGTACCAATATCAATGGTCTTTGAAGCTGACCACTAGTCTACCGGGGCGACCGGCTGGTACTTGAATATGATATATCCCACACATATTATTTTTTTTTTTTTACAGCCAAATCGCACGGGGAAAAGCGAAGCCGTGGACAATCACGTCTATTGTTGAAAGCACCAAGATTCACAGAGTACAGCGCACGACACGTGAGTAGAGATGATAATGCCTACATGCGTGGTGTGGTGACGAATTCAAAGAGCAGTGGACAAAAAATACACGACGATGCTGGTTTCCAGGAGTGGCGCGCCCGGTATACCTCTCGTACTCGCCAGCCCCCTCAAATGTGATCACAACTAGCAATCATCCTTTTCTCTCCCCGCCTGCACCTCAGAAGCCCCGCATATAGTTTGAAAAAGTTTTTTTTTTCCCATACGGCATACCCATCGTACAGAGCACCTGGCAGGTCTCCCAACTGCATTTGTACAGACTAATATTCGACGTTCAACGTACGTGCGGCAGTCCCGATATATATGTTGGTTTTATCTATGAAACCCGAAGCAAAATATTTACAGTACGTTTGTGGGAATAAAATTCGTGGAACGAAAATACCTGTTAAGTAAAAAAAAGGCATTTTACTGAATAACGTTTCTGATGATAGAATGTCCAAAAGTGTTTTCTCAACTGAACGCACTTTTTCAACTCACCATATCAAGTGTTGTTATGGGATGTACAGAGAATGTACGCACGCAAAGCGCATAACAAACGTTGAGGGAGGTTGAACAAATATATCGTATGCAGTAAAATGTTGAGGTGTATAACTTCAATTTTGAAGGAGATGGCATATTGACGGTATACCTGTGTGAAAAAATTAATCCAGCCTTGCTTCCGGCAAAAGCAGCACAAATGAAATATAACATACACTCATGGGTGTTTACGGCTTATATCTGTCTGTTTTCTCGAGCTTAACTTAACCCCTTTAGAACGCCAGTTCCTGTTTGGGGACAGACCAGTCAAAGTCTAAGTAGTTTGTCCCCAATTGCCCCCACACCGGGACTCAGGTTCTAAAGGATCTTTATCTTGCTGCTTTTGTCGCCTTGTGACCGCGAAAACATCTCTCACCTGTTCGACTTGAGGCCTCGATGCCCAGTCAAAAGCTATTACGGAGGAATATAGTTAATAGCACCTACGGTCCATACAAAAACCTTTTTATTCCCGTATTTATAGTAACAATATTTGGTCCTGTTAACTATATTCCTCCGTAATATGAATCGTCGAAAGATGACAATCGAGTGGGAAGTATTTACTATCCTATTCCAATTACATTGTTGTTATGATACTGCTTTAAACGCTGTCCACATGATAATATATAACATTATCGAAGCGATCCGTTTGTTTCGATCCGATCCGATCCCTGATCGTGATTGTTCTTGACTCAGTTGAATCGAAAAAGTACCGCAGGCTGTTTCCTGCAACTGGGCACACGGACAAGCGCGAAACAGCTCTAAAAAAGTCTTCGAGAAAACCCCAACACATTATGAGGCGAGAAACAGCAGTTCCGCACATTTTCGGGGCATGAGCTCGTGCGAACGTGCCGACAGCATCATCGCCAACTGACTGCAAATCCGACAGCATAAGAAAAGGCCCAAACTACTCGTGATTTTGGAGTATATATTACACGTGTTTATTAGTTTTTGTGTTTTTAATTATCTCTAGAGTTAGCCGAGCTCGTCCTGCGAATGCAGTCTCCGGACTGCTGTGAAGACGACAGCAGGTGAGAACACCAACAACAACGACAACAACCCGAGAAAATGAACATCCAGGGGGGCAAGGGATGCACGACGACGACAGTTGTTACTGACGACCAATATATGTGTCCAGGGCAACAAACTTCATCGTCCTTTGACGCAACCCATCATGCACCATACCAGGTATACAAGCGTGAATCATTGGTTTTTGCACAGCCCCACACCAGCATTACCGCAGCACTCCTCGCACCCCATCAGTCAGCACACCAAAAAACGACCTCTACTCTTTGTGGGGAGAAATACACGTACAAACAGGCAGACATCATCGGTAGAGGCGCAACCTGAGAAGGTGAGGGCGCATTATAAACTATCGATGGAGTGGCCGGGCGAGGGGTCTGCGCAAGCCACGAGATTTGTGTTATGTATTCTGTGAATGTATTGTGTTTAGGCTCTGGGGGGATAAGGAAAAGTTGAAGGCGGGAGGTTTTTTGTTGTTGCTTCCTTTCGACCCAAGCTTTGGCGACAAGTACATGGAAATCACACTTGGTTATTTCTATCCTAGAAAAAAAACTACCGATCGATGCTGTATATCGAAGGGTCAGACAAGAGCATGAGACTCAGCCCTTGCAATTATCCCTGTCACTTTGGGGGGTCTGGCGTCCATTGTTCCCAAGCACAGAGAGCAGTATCTAGTGGTTGCTGTGTTTGAGGGCATGCCAGACCTATGCCTACTGGAGAATCGACGATTGACCCGTTCCCGTCACATGACGGAGGATCTACTTGTGCTCCAAGGGCCACATGAGCTGGTTTGAGCTGACTCCCTGACATTTCAGGGACAACACGATTCGAGGTACCAATGGCAGGTGGCCAGTTCCTTGTCCCCTGCGTTTGCGGTTCGGAAGTGCCCTTAGGCCGACGCTACTCTCCGTGGTATATATTGCGAGCAGCTGACGTTATTGTTTTTTGAGCTGGCGTCGTTTGACGAGTTGTTTACGAACTCGCTCGTTGTCGCGCGTCTGTTCGCTCGTTCCGGTTTGTTTCGATGTGGGCTGTTCCTGTGAGAGTCGACTTGAATCGAAGCATCTCTGCAAAGTCGTAGTCGTAAGGTTCGTGCCGAATGTTCGATTTCGATCGCGCGTGCTACGGCATATTACATGTAAATGGTGTTTGCTAAGTGGCACGAGGTCACCCGACAGCCCCCAAAAATCTTTGAAGTGCTAGAATGCTAGAATATCCAAGGGAAAAAATCAAAACCAGACATAAAACACAAATAAGCACGATTCAGAACATCTCATGTAACCGTGCACGACGAGCACGAAAGGTTTAACGCAGTAGTACCAGGTATGACCAGCCACGCGTCAAGAGGAACAATAGGCATTGTTCGTTCTCGTGGAAGCGGTACACGAATTAGATTTAAAAAAACTACCTGGTATTGAGTATCAGTCGTCGCGGCAGCCTTCAACAGAGTTTCCGGACGCGCCTCAAGTCGTGGAGCATCACAGAAAACAACATGCTGCAGTATTATTCATATTAGAGCTAACTTTTTATATGATCTATCTCCAGCAATAATGAAAAAAATTAGGAAATTCTCACCTGCTGATATCGATGTATCGGACATCGGAGACAAAAACGTTTTGATGGGTGGACGCCCGAGAAGCCGAGGGAGTCTCAATGCCAGAGGAAGAGGGAATCAAGGTACTGCGCGATAAAGCCATTTTTTTCCTTTTTCTTCACCGTGGGGTCCTGCCTAGTGCAATATCACGGTGCGGCTGTACTCAAACACTTCAGGGGCTCACCTTCAATGTATATCAAGTTGCTTCTCGCATATTAAGGTGTCGTAGACGTTGCTTCTCGCATATTAATATTAACATAAATAGGACATTCCCCTAAACCAACATATAGACTGCTCTCGTCATCCTTACTTAAGGGTTTGAATACGTGCGATGCACACAAGATGAACTCCTGTTTCAGTCCGTCGACAACCACCACACCACGCCCAGTGTCCTATCCCGATTCAGAAATCCTGTAAATTTACCGAACCCCGATATCATTGGCTCCAGCAGTGCTTCCGTTTCTTCCACAACCCCTTGCTGCTGAGCGCCCATCGTGCAGTATTTACCGGTGATCGCGACAAGGGGATCACGGAAATCACGCGAAAAATACGTCCTTTGAAGTCGCGTTGCCTTGCCGGGGACGACCCGTCCTTCACTTCGATCGACTATGCTTACCGCTTCCCAAGCACTGAAGGTCATTGCATTCCTTCCGAAGGCACGCGAAGCTTTCCTACAGCGATAGCGGCGAACCGAGACTCCGCGAGTCCGTATGTAACATTCGTGAAAAATACAAGTCTTTGAGGCGCACACGAAGAAGAGAAAACGACACCACAGCCCTGGGGAGGTCAGAATTAGGGACAAACCGGATCGCTGTGATCACAGGACCACAGCCCTGGGGAGGTCAGAATTAGGGACAAACCGGATCGCTGTGATCACAGGACGAAAAAAGCTGAAACCACATTTTTTTCGTTCTTTGTTTTTTGTTTTCACTTGGTTTTAGAGACCCCTCCTATTTGTTTTCGCTGGTTATGGGGGGGTATCGTTCACAAAAAGTTGATTATTGTTTCATGGAATCGCAACGGTCCGGTGTTTGCCTTCAATATAGGGGGAAGGGTAGTGGCGTGTCTGGGATTCAGATCCACGCGCAACCTTGGTACTTGTAGAAAAAAAAACACATTGGCACAACTCCGCACCGAACCGAATCGCACCGCACTGAGCCGAATCGCACCGCACTGAAACGGCGTCGTTGGACTGCCACATAACCGTAACGCTCTCGGACATCTGAAAAAAAACTTGATATCTAGGGTTCGTTGCACTTTGTAACGGCATTCAGTTGAATCGCAACGAAAACCAACGGTCATTCAAAGTGTCGTCCTTCTTATTCGCCGGTGAAGAGAGACACGTGCATGTGCAAGCGCACAAGTGTACCTCGACGGTCGCGGCCCTCTTTTAGCACCGCCCTTAAAATAATGACGTGCAATGGAACCAATCCTGATCCGAAGCTTTTCGTCCGAACAGGGGGGAGGGGTGCTGTGGTGAGATGTCGAGACCAGACGATCCCTCCAGTTGTACCCCAGAATGGCCTTGAAATTGTAGTGCTACGCGTGTAGAACGAGGAACCAGCTTCTTGGACTATGAAATCCACGGACGAGTAGATGGCGTCGGATTGTGTGTTGTGCGTTATTTCAAACCCTGCTCTGTTTTTACCAGTCAATCCACATCCAAGTTTGAAACGGCCAACTTTTTTTTTTCGCCACGTGTTTCGATTTGGTCTTTCGTGTTTCTGCCGATTTTTCTCGCTTCAACGAATTGCGTCTGTCGTACCTCTCAGCTCCAGCATCGCAGGACGAGGAAAAAACATTTATTCGTGTGTGTGTGTGTGCTTTTCACATTGAACCGTTCTTCCTGCCCATCGACATCCAGCACAACCAGTGTCCAGGCCGATTCTTCAATGTTTCAAGAGATACAAGTCATGTGGTCATAAAGCTACGCCACAGATATACTACGTTGCAACGTACGCAGAAAAAGTCAACAATAAAAGAAACTAACTGTCGTGCGCCCGTCCCCGTCCGCAGGCCATGTGACAAGCACTCACTTGAAAAAATGACGAGCCAAAAAAGAAGAGAATGGGGGAAGAGACACCACTATCAATACTGATAAGCAAAGCAGGACAAATAACCAATCAGCGATAACGAATAGGACATAGCTGGCAACTGAAGCACAAAGCGCCGCCCTCCAAGTAGCGGCAGAGGTCTGTCGTACGGAGGGCACATCCAGGTTCTCCCTTCTAGTCCGCCTGGTGCCCTGCTGCCTAGACTGCCGTCTCCGCCCGGCGTTCGCCAACTATGCCCAGCCCCTTGGCGTCAAGCAGTACGAAACAAGCAAAGCATGCTCGTGATCCACCCACGCCACACGACTCCTGCAATACTTATCAGTCGTAAAGGGGGGGAAAACAACATGGTATTACAATTTCTCACCGCATAGCAACTACAGTTGTGAGGGTCGTTTTCAACGAGGAGTGCTTTTCTGGACATGGCATTTTTTTCTGAAGTTTTGGTGTACTCCCCCGAAGTCGAGTGTATGCGTATCGAATAATGCCGTCACCACCGAGTTTGTCTCTCTCGGACTCGGGGGTCGGCATGGACACTGCTGTTGGTAGCTCAGCTTCATGTTTGGCTGAACTCAGAACGGTTTAACCCTCCTCGAACGTCAGAGGGGTACAAACACCGGTACAGAGCAACGACTGCTGCAACGGCCTGTGCGTGACGGGGGCGGTTATTCACATCGATTTTTGGAATGAGCTACTATTAATAGGAAAGGTTGAAGGCAAGATGTACAGTACGGCAAAGGCGCAACATCATGGTAGGTTGACCCCCACCCTGTTCTCTCCGGTCCATGCGCAGTTCGCAGACGGTCCAATCGTTGCTTTCAGTCAATACGGTCCGATCCATTGGTGATCCATTGCTTTGGTCTCTATCTCCATGTTTTCATTGACTCGATTGTAAACACCCACAACACGCAAAGTCCGCGCCGATCCTGGATCGCAGAGAGATACGTGCTAGTCCTTGTTGTGGTCACAAACTTTCGAAAACAAATATTTTAGAGCAACTCTTCCAAAACCACTGGAGTAAATGTTTTAAGGGAAAATCATCTGTGATTATGACTAACTTTGCCGACACAAAATGGTTTGTTCGTCATCACTCCCGCTTTCTTTCGTGCGTAACTAGTTGGAGGTTTCACGAACCCTCAGCAATCTTCTGGACATGAGTATTTCGCAATTTCTAAAAACACCCCCAAACGGCCTTTCTCTAGGCCCAGATTTCCATGAAGTTGAGTTGCATTTGCTTTCTCGTCTAAACCTGTATAATAGCCTACATATACTGGGAGAAGTTGATGCGCTTTATGAAACAGGGGACTATAACCAGCATCCCAGCAAATTTCGACAGCTCTCAACATTTCCTTGACACGGGATTAATTGATTTCAAAGAAACCATCTGGATTAAATTTATATCAGATGATTGGATTTGGAAGGCCGACTTCACTCGTTCTATTGAGGATAAATAGTCATCCATAGGTTGTTTTTGAATGATTCTCCTCATCAATCCCTACACACGTGGAGGGTTTTGATTATTTGAGGAAAGCGATTTTTCCCGCGAATCCCGAGAAATAGTTTCAACGCTCCAGAAACATCATACAAACCCAGATGAGCCTACATGTTCACAATACTGTTCACGATACTTGATCCTGGCATTTTTCAATGATACACAGCATACTTCAAAGCAACATGAACGATGCAACTCACACGCGCACGCTGAAGAGCGCTTTTGGGGTGGCACGCACATAGAGCAGAGATAGGTTTTTTAGGATGGGCGAGGGCGCTGCTGAGGCAATACCGTTAGCAGCTCCGCATGAACGACAGGACTTTTGTGCCCTTCACGACACTCATCATGTGCTCAGCAGGCGCCATAACTACGTCCAGAGGTATGAGCGTTGGTCGGTTGGTTGGTCCTTGGTATTTTGTGCTATTCGTGAAAAGAGTTTACTTGGTGAACATATAGAGTAAAATATTGGTTTCATATCTTCGCAGGGAAGTCCAACTGCGACATCCCAAAACTGTTGCTAATGTACGTTTGATTTTACACAGGGGTTCGGAGGCGGTTTTACAGCACTGCGTAAATGGCAATGCCTTACTTTCCTGTAGGTTAGACAGCGCCGTGCTACGCCGTTCTTTTGCATAACGAACGCACCGCCTGACACGCTAGCAGGTAAACTATCAGATATGCGCCAACCTCCACAACAGGACAAAAGGCTCGGGAAATAGAAGGAATCGATCTCCATTGTAAGAAAATAGGTAACAAAAGACATAATGCGACCCCCCTGCCTTCCGAAGAATCCTGAAGTTATCTGTGTGATCTTCTCGTTTATGGGCTCGTGATGTAGCGCTCGCTGCGATGCTGATATCTTCGCATGTGTGATGAAGCTACAACTAATAATAGCTGTTTTTGACGAAGACCTTGATGTTCAAACCTTTGAATCCCGTTTCAATCGTTCGCGACAACTCGTGATTACACAAGACGAGTACTGTGCGAAAATCCGTCGAAGGAAGAACACGCCTCGTTTCCTGTAGACAATGTATCTCCCGACGTAGTCAATACGTGCTCCATGCTCGACATCCCTTTGATTGCTTTCATGAACCACACCTGAGTGTTAGTGGTCCCATTTTTGCACACGCATCGCGATTATTTGTTTGTTTGAGCTTTTTTGGTCAATTATGACACGGTGTACGTTTAATACCACTCTCCTAATGAAGTGCTACTGAAAACAGCATCAAACTGCAGACTTGAAATCAGCAAACCATCTGGTAGATGTTTTTTTTTCGCACCACGCTGCTAATGCGTTTGCCGCGTTCTAACCACCGGCGTTGGTAGTAGATTTAATGCCTGTCACGGAACTTGCAGCGCGCCATCGTAAGTGCGCAGTGATATTTACAACAGCAGTGCATTGTTCAGGCGATGAGATAAAATCGAGAGGATAAAGGATTTTAGCAGCAGTGATTCGTTCAATACGGCAAGGACCTACGAAATGCGATTTGGACACCATTTCACCTGGAACCCAAAGAACTATCTAACAAAATATGTCATGCTCCCTTTGTTTTGGGCCACCATCGTTTTCGTCCGCCTCCTGTCAATACACCTGTGGTGCGGAACAGGCAGAAAGGCGAAATCATGAAAATCGGGTACGCGCTTCTGGGCCTGGTGACGCTTACGTCCATTCATATTTCAAACGGTAAGCACTCGACTGATTCGCTCTTAGGACGCCCGCACTACAATAGCTTTGACTGCAAACCCCCACGGCGGACGGGGTTTCAGAGTCGCCGGCGTCCTCGTTAGGTCAAGGACATGGTGTCTTTGGCCGGTGGATGAGACGCCATGGCTTCAATATATTCGTTGTCTATAGATGGAGTAGTTGCAGGGATATTTGGTAGGGAAGTGCATATTTGTCACCCGCGGGTTGCGAACGGGTTTCGGAAATCCAGTTATAAACACCGAAAGGCAATCCCTGAGCCCTCAAACCAACTCCACCGCGTATTCTTGTCCCTCTCGGCGAACCGTGAGCTAGCTGCAGGATGTAGCAGGGAACGTCAACGCTGAGTACGAACTGTTAAATTAGCTGAACTCAAAGATTGCGCGTTGCATTGACGCAAAAATTTTCAAACTCGAGTAACAACCATTCCGAAAGTGTAACGCACAGATGTCGTGTTGAATTGAATAGCGGGATGCTTTCGCCCCATGCAGCTATCCAGGGGTATACATCAGGTTAAGGACCAAGGAGAGGGGGTACAGGTGACGTACGAGGTAAGGGTTATGCTTAGAAGAGGTGATTTCCGGCATTTTCAGCGAGAGATAAATCCACGTTTTTCAACTCGCTCTCTACGAATGGGCGCTGCCCTTCCTCAGCTTTCAAGGCGAACGCCACGTTTTACCTGGTACCTATTCGAAAGGGACGGGGTTATCATGGCTCGCCCACCTCTTATGGGTATCGGCACTTGAAATGTTACGAGTATATATGTCAACAGCTGTACGGAAGATGGTTTAATATGTACGTAGTTTGAGCGCAGTCGATGATTTTTCGCTGATATGTATCTACAGTAGTGGATCGGACACTGGTTCGGTGAAGCAAATCAAATGTTCACTGCTCCCTCTCAAGAATAGAGACCAATGAACTCAAGCATCGACAATGCAAGCACCATTTTGTCGGCGACACATCATACATACAGCACGTCGTGTCGAGCTTTGCGAGCAACAGTGCGTGCCAACTGAAGATACATTAAAGTCGGCTGAACAAAACTCGCACTATGGAACGCTTCTTGAATCCTGCTGTCGAATATACATGCAGTATTTACCCATCTTGTTAAACTCAAACTTGTTTCTGACGGCATTTTTCCTACCTTTTGTATCAGTTGTCCGGCGAATATCATCGGGTCACTCATGTGCACTGCGACAGAGGAATGGTTCGCAACTTGATTTTGGAAGTTTTTCCAAAATGAGCACTTTACGCGACTTTTTTTTAGCGTAGTTCTAATCGCACTATGTTGCATACAACAATCGTCGACGTCCGCGGTTGCCGCGGTGCTTGGTCCTGTTACGCTGAAGGTCAATGCAGCAACGGTTTGGCAGGGGTTGACGTTAGCGACATCTGCTGCGATGCTGCCTGCGGTACCTGCGGAGGGAGCGGTTGCTCCAATCGACCCGGCGGCAGGGTGAGTCCGTGTCGGTTGAAGACGCGTGCCACCGCATGGGGATAATATGTACTCAACCGAAACGATTGGCTTATCACTACGAGAGTCACTTACCCCATCCAACAGAATCTGAACCGTAAACATGAGATACGATGTCGCTGGTTGTACCTCCGGAAGAAGTAGCATATTTGGCTAACGTGTATGTGTCATGCTCAGCCCTCCACAACAAGTCTGACAAAACCATGCCTCGCTCTCACCCCCTTTCATACCAACAGGAAAACTGCTGCTCCGGCCGGATCCGGGATAGTGGAGTTTTTTGCAGCGTCACAGCGGAGGCGCCGTGTATCATGGATGATATTGTTGAAGGTGCGTCGTGAAAAACTGGGGCTCCCGCAGTCACAACAGCCGCTGTTGCTGCTTTAGATTTTCTTGTGAGGTCTTCTATTGTGTTGTGGACTGTTGGTCTTGTCAACAGCCCAACGGCTGCACCAAGCAACAAAAACCCTGGCGGGAGTCCATCGACGCCCAGGCAGAGCGTCGCATCGCCGGGAATGTCGACACGTCGTGAGGATATCGCCCTATACTTAGAACCACCTGCATAGAAGGCTTCGCAGCTTCGATTGCTTCTACCTGTGTTTCTTGAGTAGTTCGTTTTGCTCAGCTCTTTCGGAGGTTTGTACCTTCGTTATGAACGTGACATCCAAAAGAGGCTAACGAGAGATGACGTAGACTGATAAACTAAAATTCATTTTGGTGCGTACTGCTGTTGTTGTGCAGCAAGCTTCTGCAGTAACGGCATCCCGGGTGTCGACGATGGCGACGTCTGCTGCGATGCTGGCTGTGGCACATGCGGAGGAAGCGGATGCCGCAAAAGACCCGGCGGGGCGGTTAGTTGGCGTCTGTGTTTGACGCGTGCTACCGTAGCGATAGTAAATATGTGCCTTGAAAATGTTCAAGCTCATATCAATGAATTTTTATTCCTCCCCCGAATATCTAACTCCTGACTTCAGAATCCCAATGTAAGACCAACATACAAACCACCACGAAATAATTTTGAGTACGTCGTAGTCAAAGTAAACTTGGTTCTGCCCGAAAAGTGGTTTTAGGACGTTTTTTGTGTGAAAAACCAATGTATTGACCAACTAATCACACAGCCAAGTGTTCTATCTTCCCACGTTATTTCTCGTGGCCGATACGCACGAATAATATCTTCCCAATATGCACTCTGTTATTGTCCCGTGGTCGATACGCACGAAGCAACATGCTAAACTGTCAGCAGGACTAGTGGTGCAATAGTAACGGCAGCATGTTTTCGATTAAAAAAAAATGCTGACAGGGCCCCCAACTCAAAAACGTTGGAATACCGACTATGAATGACAAATCATTTCGTCATGGGCCTGAGTTGTCGAATTAATTGTCGGGCTGCATTTTTTTGTTTTTCTTTACGTCGTTTCATAACTTACTTCCGGTTGAAAGCTCCCCAAGCGAGGAGCATTGGAATCAAACGTTGAGTGAAAAAAGTATATGGCATTGTCGTGGGTATTAACCTAAGAATATGGTTAAATGCAACAGCAGGTGCTGGCAGGAAACATTCCTTTCCGCTGCCTCGATCATGTCGGGTAGCGGTTGGATACATCCGTTGGATCGAGCAGCGGATATTGGACAGACGTGTCTTTCTCAGCCCCCTGACAAACACCGCTCTGATAATAGTATTGTTCGGCTCGACCCTCTCTTCTGTTCACAGAACAACTGCTGCTCCAACCAAATCAAGGACAGTGGGGGTTTATGCAGCGACACCCAGGCGTCGCCATGCATAATGGACGTCGATCCAGGTGCGTCTTGATATCCTTTCTTCCAGGTCGACGACTGTAGTCAAACTACCGCTTCATGACAGGTGCTTGTATCTCGTCGGTTGCTTTATCTACACATCGCTTTTCTGCTATACTTAACGACGTATCTGAATGCTTCACGAGTGGTAAGAAGCAGCACGTCCAACGTCGATTGACATCATTTTCCCTCACTGTCTTATCGTCGCGCTTCCCGAGATTGACGCTACCGTAGGGGGTATACCTCAGTTATAGCAAAAGACTTTGGACCAATCACGTGGGTGGCCCCGTACATTCATTGAAAAAATTTTTATAAACATTTGTGTTGTCGGCCCCGAATAATCAAAACCATAGTACAAGTTGCACATCGCGGAATCTGATAATTTACTATCGTTCCTTTAGTTCATGTCCAGGACACAGACACAGGTCAACCCATACGGTATTGAGAGTCAAACAGGAGCTGGAGTACAAGCAACTTCCGATGCACGGGTTCCTCACTTGAGGACCTACCCAGGTCATGAGTGACCCTGTGTATGTTCGACGTCGATGATAATTCAACGGGCAGGGAGTCCATGATGTTGTGTGTCGAGTGGCGCCTGTAAAATTACCCAAGGCCGGATTATGAGTGGAACACAGCGCCTTGTTCGATTCGTTCTGCACCATGAGTCGGTTCCACCGGAGGTTGTGCTCCGAGCGGCGTATGATGTAACCCGCCGTGTGTCCGCTTTCCCGCTTTTGTGATAAATTGTTGGCCTCCACTTGATAAATCAACAGAATCTACGTGCAGCAACGGTCTGCCCGGTGTGCAGTCGGGCTCCGTCTGCTGCGAGGCCCAGTGCGAAACCTGTGGAGGAGTCGGTTGCAGCTCACGCCCTGGCGGCGAGGTACGTTGTTGGCTGCTAATTTCGTCCCTAGCCCCTGTGAAGGGGCGCCTCGTGCGAAGCATGGAAGTTTAGGATTTTCCAATGCCGAAAATAGGGGAAGTAACAGGGGCATCAACAAACTGCTGGTGAAGCGTTCGACAGCAAGACGTACCCTGCTCGGCCATCGACAAGTATGATGATAAGTGTTTGATCCGATCGCTTATTCGACATATCTTGGTCGAATGCTGTATATACAAGACGAAGGGATTAATAGTCGAACAGTTGTTCTTGGAAGTGTGTGGTTCTTGTGGATTTGAGTCAGGTTTGCGTAATTACCCTATTTTTGATACGATGTACCGTATAGGTAAAAACTACTTGTGGGCAAACAATTACGAGCACACTTGTGTCGTACACACAACTGCCTTTTCCCAAATGTCAGGACCGTAATATAGACGTATCAATATGGAGGGACCAAAGTTATTTGGGACAGTGATTTGGTCCAGGCACGCCTTTTGTTTAACTCTGCCATGCTGATGCATGTATTCCCTGCCTCTTCCGTCGGTCCACAGGAAGGATGCTGCACAGCCATTATATCAGAAGGTGGCATGAACTGCTCTATCGCCATGGCCGCACCGTGCATAGTTGGCGGTGAGGCTTTGCCGTGTTCAGATCTATAGCCAAACCAACGTTTACGGCATACTTGATTCGTTTATTGTTTTTTCTCTGGTTTATGCTCGCCACTTCGGTTTGAAGTGTTCCATCACTGTGACAATGCGGCGATCTGGCTCCTTGCTTCACGAGTATTCTCGGCGATCGGTACGCCAAAGGGTTGGGTAATATTGACCAAGACAGTCGTGCAAGGGGGGAGTCTCGGAATGAATTTATAGCCCCTACTTCCGTCGCAGTTAGTGTTTCTAATATTGTTCGATCGACGCCTGCGACACGCCAAGGTGAAGCGTCCGCTTTGTGTTTCAGTAAAACTCAGCTTGCGTGGAGCATGGAGTTCATAAATTCGGAAGCCTCGGGAAAAACAGATGCTACCCCTAACAAAAAGGCACGCTAGTCTTGCGGTGGGGCGAAGGGGATAGACGGGTTACGGGTGTGGAACTCCAGTGACTGACGGAAAGACCGGTCGCAGTTTTTGCGCCGTGGGCACGTTTACTTCGAGGTTTGACTCACTTCTTAGTCAGTCTACGCTGGCTGAGTGTGTAGGTGGTTGCCTGAAGATCTACGATAAAAGCGTATAAAAAATTGATTAGGTCATTGCCTCAAAAACACTCGAGTTTCCCACAATATTTTGGTGTACGGTCCATCGCCGATCATGGCGGAGGCCGGCTGTTATGGCTGTGCACACGTGTTCGCGCATTTGCAGACCTGTGACTCCGCATCTCGTTCTGCCGTCGCTACATGTCATCTTGTCAAAAAAGGGGACCTCCCTAACACTCCCGCGGCATTTTGCAGCAACGGTTTGATGGGCGTGGAAAGCAACGGCTTCTGCTGCGAGGCTGGTTGCGGGACTTGCGGAGGAAGTGGATGCTCCAAGCGTCCCGGTGGAGGGGTGCGTTTGCCAATAGCTTACATGCGAATGCTGCAGTAGAGGTGCATATGTGTTTTTCTAGGCCGCTTGAGGAGCTGTGAGACCTCAACCAAAACCTGATCTTGGGACAACTCGAGTAATGCACTGCGCTAGATATCCTAACGCAAAACATGTTTGCGGAACCTCAAATTGAATTCGGACGCACTTTGACTGAGGACCAGGAGCCCCGTACGTCACCCATGAACAAAGTGTGCCATATTGTGGTTCACCTTCTACCGCAACCCCTGCATCCCTTGCCAAAGATGCGTCTAACCATAGACATGGCATCTTACTAAATAGTTGTGAGTTGGTGGTCTTTCTTCACTTGAAAGGAAATGTAGTGCATAGTTGTGGTGTCTCCAGCGTGTTTCGCCACTCGAACAGTGAATGTCGTTGAAAGCATACTTTATTCTCGGCCCATGGGAGTTGCTCGTCGAGCGGCAACGTTGGCATGTCGCCTCCTGTGAATGAGTTCTGTTTCGGTGGATATGATCGACTCCGTTCAGGGGGACCCCACACACGACCGGTTCCCCACTCTTGGCCATTGCATGCCAGTCCCTTTCTGCAAAGCAAACACTTGTTAAGTTCACCTTGATTTCCCTCCTTCGGACAGTACGTAACCCTGAAAGTTTCAAGTCAGTGGGTGTTGTGATATATATGTTGGAAGTCCTCAAGTGACAAGCTTCATAGCATATATTTAGGTGTGGCCCGCACCGTACCTCTTGTAGGAACACGCTTGCTGTGATCGCCCCCCGACAATGGGTAGTCTGACAAGACCGGTGCATTTTTTGCCCCTGTTCTGTCTTGTAGGAGGCCTGCTGCACCAGCCGAATTGAAGAAAGTCAAGTCATGTGCGACCTTACGATGACGGCACCTTGCATCGTCTAAGAAGACGCGAACGAAAACAAATGACAAAAGACAGGTATGATCTGACATATGGTACCAGTATCCTGTATCCACTGAACGCTGATCCAGCTGTAATGGCAAGCTGATACTTGCCGCCGTTTCAGGTTTTCCATATTTTTGTTGAACATGTTGAGTGACAACGTACATATCATGTCTGTACAATGCCTTGTAAGATATCGACGAACGCCAAAATTTCTCCGTCCAGCATCTCAGCACTTCTCCCACATTCCGTTTTTTGTTTCATCGTTCTCGCAATCTGTCCTCTGATTCCCATCCTCGCCAGTCGTTCCCACAATCTACTTTCCCATACTGTACTCACGTGGCATATGCCTTCTGTACTTCCAAAAGGAGCAGTATGTTGTGAGCCCCGCGTCTTTCTTACCTTGGATAATTCTACCCAAGTATGGTTTACACATGGTCAATGCAGCTACGGTCTAGCCCAAACCCTGCTTGCCCTTCGCACATTGCGTCTTCCTTCTCCATCATCGTTGATAATATATCGTTCGAATGGTTTTGAATGGTTTTACCTGCTACTGTGCATAGTAACGTTATCCCTCTATAGGTCCCCGTGTCGGCCGTATCTTCTACCTGGTCTATTGAATAAGTTTATTACTACTCTTCCTCTCCCACCTACTTGGCGCGTACTTGTTTTTCTTCGTCTAGTTATTCAACATAATCAGCATGATAAACATTCCTTTTTCCCTGTACTTCATAAATATTTTCACCATTTGGTCTGCCTCTGCTGCCTTTTTATCACTAGCTGTGGTCCTCACCAATCGCTCCCCATCCTTCTATTATCCCGGCGTTTGCCTAATATCATCCTTTTCTATAGCGTTACTTGTTGTACCTAATATCCCCAACAGCTCCGAATTTTGCTTTGTATTTTTGGCTGTCTCTTCTTGGAGCTTTTCCCGTTTTTCGTTTTCTTCAAGAATTTTACTTCTCCATCTGTGGAGTCTTCTACGTCGTCTTTGTTTGATAGATCTCTTCCGTGGACTGTCGATCCATAGTAGACCGTGATCCGCAGTTCTTACCTCTGCTACGCTCACACCAAGTTTCTTTTCCATACCACTTGCATTTGCTACAACTATAAAACCAAGGACAGAAGATTCTCCTTTTGGTAAGTACTGTCTATAGTTCATTTATGTTCTGCCTCTTCTACTCTGTCGTTTATCTTCTTCATCTGGGAATGATTTCTGCGGATTTTGTGTATTTGTTTCGTTGAATTTTGTCGACCAGGTATTCTTAGACTAAAACCCCCCCGCCCCCCATTCTTGCTATGTTCTTTCCTCGTCCTCTTTATTCATGCGTATCCTCCAACTTTGCATCATTTTCCTCCCTCCTCTTGTTCGACGAGTCTGGAATCACCACTTCGCCGGTAGGGCTTCCGTACTTGTTCGGCAAATTTGATCCTTCGGCGCTCCTCTGTGACAATCCAACTTACGTTCTATGATGATATTTTTACCTCCTTTTTGGTTTCACTACCCGCTCTAGTCTTACCTGTTGCTCCTTCTTCGGTGTCGCTCAGACTATCTACATCATATCATCTTTGAGCATTATGTCCGTTTCCATTCCTGTTCTTGTCTGCTTGTTTTGCATCCATATGTTCCTCCCCCATTCCGCTTTCGAGCCACCCGCTGTTTCCTGCCTTCCCTTAGTTTCGTTCGCCCTAGGGCTCCGTTCACGTTTCGCTAACCTATCAGCTATATATGTTTTCCATCTCAGTCTTCTGACCCATCCCAACACATTTTCTGTTTCTATCCTCTGCCACTACGTGTTCGTGTTCGGCTTTGGCGTGACTCGAAAGTATTCTCTCTCTCGTTCTGCTTTCGGTTTGCAAAACATGAGAGTCCTAGCCCGTTGCGCTTCCATTCGAACCTAATCCTCGATATGTCGCTGGGAAATCCAAGTATCGACACTACTAGCAATTTACGTTACCAATTGTTTCGCTTCACCCATCCTGTTTCATCGTTGTTTTCCCAATATCTCCTGAAAATTTCTCCATGTTTGTTTTTGTTCATAATGGTGGTCGGAAACGTTCAAGTTACTGGGATTCCCCAATTCTAGTACTCGGTGGGGGTAAGGTGTCTTTTCAGTTCTTATGTCGGCCCACCACACTAAACCGTGTCTCAAACACAGGCTCGTTGCCTTGAACTAAGGTCACCACCCTTACCACAAGTACCTCACGTTTATGTCGAGCGATGACGCGTTCTACGATAGAGGCTACGATAGAGGTAGCCTTTTGAAGTTAAAAGGCTTCTGAACGATAAGGTTTCTCAACCAAGAGTCGTCGGAATGCTGATCTTGTTTCAATAAATGACATGCTTGTGTACTTCGGAAATGAGATTGTTCATGGGGATGAAATTCGACTTTCGCTGAAGTAAGTTTTCGGATAAGGTGAAAAGCCCCTCGAGTGAAAAGCCTCAAAAACGTCAAGGTGAACCTCTGTCGTTGAACGCCTCCCATTCCTATTGTAACCATCATGACGTCCCACGATCGTATATTCTATCTTCTTCTCCCGCTGCTGTACAGGTTACATTTCTCAAGGGAGGTCATTGTTACTATGCAAGATTCAAGGACGGCGTGCATGCCACAAGACCTCACTCACACATCGCATGTCCCGAACGTCGCTTTTTCCGGCAGATGTATGTTTCATCATGAGCATCTCCGTCCACTATCCGTCAGTTGGGGGGGACAAAACAGAGGCGTTGCAGTGTGTGGATCGATGGTCATCCGATACGTACAAGGCGTAAAGTCGCAGTCAAAAAACGATGCCAGTTGGGCAGTAGGTGTTATGGCAGAGGAAATAAACACGCGTGGGATTCAGCCGGAACGGGGCACAGAGTGGGGGCGAGTAACCCTTCATTCAGAATTTATCAGGCAGAAGTGAAGAAATTGAGGCGCTTGTTATGCCATGCGTTTCCTATGATATTGTGGGTGGGGAGGGAAGAATTGTACTACTCCATCTGTAAAATGGAGAGAATCCCATTTGCGATGGAGGTTAGCGTCGAGAACTCGATGTCGCCCGTTGGGTTGGAAGTTGACTCAAGTTCTCACGGATGTTAGTGCGAGGTCACCCCGTCTCGAACCCCCTTCATGCGGGCGGGGGATTGCGCATTAATACAATACAACTTCGAAAGCAAAGTGAAAAGCAGAGTATCTCGGAACAACTTGAGAGTGTTCGTTTTGTACGTACGCACAGAGTTCGAGGGAACCAGATGAATGCCGTGATTAACGAGGGGAATAATCGTAGGCCTTTCGTACACACACCATATCTGGTACGTAGCCGCAACCTTGACGTAACAGCGAAGTGAAGCAGAGACAAACCTTTGGGTCTAGAATGCGATACAGAGTTCCTACCCACACGCCCGTGTGTTTGAGGGAGTCAGTGCGCGGGGAAGTTGAATGGTCGCAGTAAAGTTTGTCTGTTGCTCCTTGTCAAAGACTTACCCGATTTTTCGCTGGTCGAGCGAACGGGTGTCGAAGATTGCGCGTGTCGTGGCGGGGGCTAGTCATCCCATTTATGAGTTTTGTTTGATTCAAATGGGGTTTCTTCATATCATGCCGTGATAGTTGATAACGGTATACGTGGTGTCTGCGGGTTCGGAGTTTGGGCCCAATCTGAAAGTTAAGGGGAATAGGGGTTATTCGTGCATTCACATTAAAGCACATTGTTAGTTTAATGTACTCGTGTTGCTTGTCTATGCCTGGTATAGTTTTTGTGTATTCCCTTTTGAACGTGTTCGTGAGGTCACCCTGTACCTGGTCAAGTTCTTCGAAATCGTCGTCAACAAGTGTGGACCTGACAGCGGCTTGGTGGGCTGGCGTCGAGAGTTCAATATCGCCGATTGGGCTGGGAGTCGACTGAAGTTTACAGATGTGAGCCTGTGATTGCCCTTGAGGCAGCCCTGGGAGGTGACCCCTGTCGAACCCCCTTCGCAGGGCGGAGGGTTGCGATTAAAAAAAGCCAGAAGTCGGATACAGCGTATAAAGCAGCGTACTTCGCCACTTTGCAGACAAATTCGGTGTCATACGAAACGAAAGTACAAAGCACACGCCAGAAGCCCTGCTCTCAGGCAGGCTTACATCGTACTTTAGTTTTGGTTCGGAAAGCCCAAGGTATACCATATTCGTCTCCTTTGATGTGTTTTTTCTTGTTTCAACCATCGCTTTGAACCAACCATATCAGCCATAGGTATACTGTCTTTTCTCTACGTATGAGTCCGCGGTCCTTGAGTTGAAATTTCTGTGTATTGAATATTTATACTCGTACTTACGTATATTTAAGGGGTCAAGCCGACGGCCTGGACGGCCGCAAGTCGCAGACTCGGAGCAGAAGGAGCCTGCTACTCGATGCAAACAGACTCATAACGTGCGTTCCGCTTTCCACTCCGAGAAGTGTGGTTTAAGATACTGTATGTCTTCATATTACCAGTGATCTGAGAAAAAAAAATGCGGCAGACTGCTGACGCGCACGCGGTTCGTTGCAGCGTCTGCCTGCAAAGCGATCAACACTTTCAACAATCTTCCGTTGTGCGTGTGCTTGCACGTCTACCGGCGGGTGTTTTGAGTTCCAAGCGTGGTAAGCGAGTTGTTCTTTTCGTTTCGATGGTAGTCCCTTCACCCGAAAAGAGTGTCGGGTGTTGCATTGCCTCCATCAGGATAGTACTTTGGCATGTGCTAAGGTCTAGCTGACTTCTCTTCATCCCCTTTGGGTGCTGTGGGTCTTCGCTATAGCGAAGGATCCTCTTTTTTTACCATGGATCATGGGTGTTCGCCCGGGTGTTGATTCCCTTGTTTGTGGTGCCATTCGCGTTTAGGAGAAAATTTCTGCTGTACTGCTCCCATCGCTTAGAGCTTTTTTGCGTTTCACGCCGGCCCTGGGCCCATTGTCGTTGGGGATGATTTTTCTCGGGATATTATTGACGTTCCTGTTGGTACGTTTTCGCGTTTGCCAGAGGTTCCCATGCGTTATATAACCATTAGGTGACGCAGGGCGTGTATGAACTGTTGTTATAGGTACATGAAGAAGTGCTTGCTGCCGTAGTTGCGAGTCACGTTCGTGTCGGCTTCATGATAACAACTGTACTACACAGTACCTGATTGTTTTGTCATTCTAACTTTTGTCTTGCGTCATCCTCATATGCATGTCCGACTCTTCCAATCTTCGTTATGCGAATCCACAGTTTTGGAATATTAGATCTACTACACCAATTCAGCAGGCTAGTGCTTTAGCGTGTGCCAAGGTCTACCTGCCTTCTCTATATCTTCTTTGGGTGCCGTGGACCTCCGCTCGAGCGAAAGATCCTGTTTTCCCTGTGCCTTTGGTGTTTGCCCGAGTGTTGATTCCGTTGTTAGTGGTGTCTTTCGCGTTTAGGAGAAAAACTCTGCTACTGCTTTCGTCGCCTCGAGTTTCATGGGTTATTCGCCGGCCCTTGGCCCACTTTTGTTGAAGAAGTTTTTCTTTGGGAAGTTATCGTTGTACAAAGTTGTTGGTTTTCGCGTTCGGCAAGAGTTTCCGTTCGTTGTAGGACCGTTAGGTGACGCAGGACGTGTATGTACCGTTGCTCCAGTTCGTTGAACAAGTGCTTGCTGTTGCAGTCGCATGCCACGCTCATGTCGGCTTCAAGACAGCAACCGTACTACACACTGTCTGCTTCTTCGGTCATTGCAACTGTTGCCTCGCGTCACCCTCAGCTGCATGCTCCACTCCTACCGTCGCCATGCGAATACACACTTCGTACGTTTGAGCTATTGCCCCAGTTGCGGCACATAACTCCAATGGGTGGAATGGCTGAAACCTACACATCGAATACGTATTTTAGAAAAGAGTCTTCTCACACGCTACGCTCATGCCACTCCGAAGGGAGTAACTTGTATATCGGATATACATGGTGGTACGAGTGAGTTTGCCTATTCAGTACCTCGGCACTACCACGCAAATCATACCACTATATAAGTACTCAAAACAAAATTGCATGTCAATTTGTTTTCGGCCTCTGCGAGGGGGAGAGGAGGGGATTAGACGTAAAGTTTTTTATTTTCAAGGCTGCGGGCGCCGCTGCATCGCACGCTCTAAAATAGACGATTGACATATAGGAACTGCCTGGTGTTTACTGGATGAACATCAACGTTATACACTGGTTTTGTTGATTCTGCCTGAGCAACGACAGCACGCGTACGTCGTGGTGGTAGGTGATTAGATGAGGTGGTTCACCTACCGCTTTACCACTCAGTCAGGTCTTTACTAGGGCGAAGCCTCCGTTTCATAATATTAGTGAGACCTCTGCATTAAGGCAAGCATTTTATTGATAACACATTGTCACGTAATTGGGCCGGCTGAGACTGTAGCATATCTAGCGTACGTTGAATGTTTCCGTCATCCGAGCCTAAGCCATTCAGATGGGGGGTCCACATAACGCTATAGCAGTGTTATGTATGACACTCCTCCCAAGGGTAACACTGTGTTATTGATAGTGTGTGATGTCTAAGCCTGCGTCGACAGTAACATTTTGTTGCCATCCAATCAAATATGCGGATATCGACCTGGGCATGTTAGAGGGATAACGTACGTGTTTGGTCAGAGCCTCACACGGTGTTACAACGTGAGTTCGTCCACTGATTCCGGCATATAACATAATTTTCTTACTCTATCAGAGCCGAACGAGATCACAAGCAGCAACAAGATAACGTCAAGGCGTGTGCATGTACGTAGGTTGCCAGGTTTCACTGTGATACCGCGTTAGCGCAATCGCTTCTCCAGTTCTATGCATAACACGCTTCTGGTACGTTACCACGCTGCTTTGTGAAGCCCAATATCGCAGATCAGGGTTTTCCGCGTGCTGCGTTATCTGAGGTGTGTAAATAGGTCACATATGAAAAAAGGGTGGCCCGGTTTTTAGGGGGGGAAACAAAAAGAAGATAAAGTCTCGACTGCTTGCTTATGTTTTCTTCGCCCTATTTGTGGTAAAATATATCATAAGTGCAGCATGACAACTTTGCTGCGCACTTCGAGGGGGAGACGGCTGTTCTTGTGGTTCCGAATCGATGTTTCTACCTCAGGTGGAGCACGTTTACAGAACCGCCCACCAGCTGCTCTGCCGCTCTCAGCCTTAACACCCCGAGGACGCCTAGCCTTCCTCATTGTCTTGAGACTGGGCGTGGGTGTGTTATGGTGTGTGCGCTCTATTCGTGTGTAGAACAGTAGTGTGGCTCTGAAACTTTGATCAGCCGTTTCTTGCTCATCTATTTTTCTTGGACAATAAATGTATAATCTCACAGGTGCACGTTCAATTAGCCCGAATCCGTTGAGTTTTCCGGACTGTATGATTAGTTGCTTGCGCGTGAAGCTAATATTACCCCCCCATGTAAGATTTTCGTTGTATTCTCTACCAAAACCTGGCAAAAACGAATCATGTCCACTTGACATAAACCTGGTCGAGGGGGTATGTTCAAATTTGGCTTCGAGAGACAAAGAAGGACCCCAACTTCATTCATGTAAAACCGGACAACTTTTGGAGCCATCCCACAGTAGGGGTGTACTTGTCATTGGGAGCTGTCGAACGCGTGCACGGAGTCGCACGCGTGGTTTACACCATAATCGTCGAGGAATTATTTCGTACTATAATATAAACCAAACACAACACACACCAGGTTGAGGGGCTAATACCGTTCTGTCGGAGACCCCATCACATAAATCACACACAAGAGGTAAGCCGAACCAAGATTTCCACCGGTTGCACCACTCAATTGAACACATGCAGTATCGTTATCATCAAAGCCCGGGTCGCATCATTAACATCAGCGACTGCTCCGCAGGACGAGCCATACCCACATACCAGAATGCTCAGGCATCTTCAATCTTTGCCTAGACACGAAATACGAAACCCTAAGATGCGTTTGAAACCGTCAGATATTCGCAGACCAGTATCAAGCTCCCGCATACCACCAACAGGCCCCCTATTCGGTTCGCGATAAGATGAGTCCCGAATATCTTATCACCGATTGCAAGGTAAAACGGCAAGTCCCAGATTCCATAAAAAAGTCAATGTCAAGGTATCACGGCTACCCCATATTCCACCCTTCATTGTTGCGGAGGTTAAAACGGCAACATCAAATTCCACCGTTCAGAACTGTCGAATGTAAAACATCAATCCCAAATCCAAATCTGTCTACCTCAATTCCAATACCAAATCCGCCCGTCTCAATTCCAGTATACAGCGAGACAGAGGCTACAGGAAGGGCAACATCCATCAAACGTGAGTATCTTGGTAAAACCTTCAAACAAAATCAATAGCACCATCCCCGCATGGATATCGTATACCGCCCGATAGCATCGGCCCCTTTGTTGTGTATTCTGGAAGAGTAGAACAACCGGACTACACTGGTGTAGGACGCCTCCAAACGAACTAGAATAGCCCCCCTGCTTTCACTTGGTGTTCACTCCGGGAGTATGCAAGAGTCAACAAGATACTACATCTAAATTTAAAGGTACTTTAGATACTGGTAACTCTGGGTCCCGTGTATGTTGTGCATACTTAAGCAATAGACAACGGGTACATCACGTTTCATTAGGACCATCGGCATACCCTATCGGCCTGTTAACTATACTCAACGCATGAGTACACCCCAATATGTTGTCCAATTCCCTCAAAATACCGCGTTTCTGTTATCATCACCCAATATCTTAAAACATCCGAAACCAATAAAAAAAATCGAAGAAACCACCACAAATTCATCACGAAGTCAAGCCTAATTGGGAACGTTTCAGGGTGCAACGGTTTAATGAGGAAACCGGCATGCTGCTCTGCTGACCGTACGTGTTCATCTCAGACTCCCCAGTAGACACATGCCTTGGATATCTACATCCAGTAGAGCAAAACGACGAAAAGACATCAGCGCACCAAATCACTTCCACAGAGACAAGGCTCCAGTGGTACCCTTGCGTGCATGGTCCGCATCCACTAACGATCTCACTCCAACTGAACCCCACTATCTGCGATAGAAAGTCTTTGTCGTGTTACCGAGTACAGCTACGAGTACGATGCCCCCCCCTCTGCTCAGTAGACGACAAAGCAGTCATCATGAAATTTGCAATGTCATTATTTCTCCGAAATACCCGACCAAAATAAAAAGAAGCGAACTCAACTCCAAACCCCCCACAAATCCCCACGTCCACCTCCGTCTCCTGTT
>JBBMHQ010083750.1:12743-40848 GCA_037834295.1 Postelsia palmaeformis | reverse complement strand
CCTCAGGGCGATCCATTCGGAGTAAAATAAAAACGAAACAGAATATAGAGTTTTTTTCGTAGATGACAGCAAGTTGAGGTCCACCATTAAAAAAAGGGAACAAAATCAAACGTAAAAGAAGAAGCCGAGTCGAATGTTACGCGGTTAATTCTTCATGAGTGACTCAACCGCCACAGCAAGCGCTACCCGCCGACAGCGCTCGACGCAGGGACGGTAGTCAAACGCAACTTCCACACGTGAGGCAGCGTCCACAGCAGGTGATTCTAGTGGTCCAAGCCGCTCCCACCTTCATTTCCTCGGTGATCGAGCGGTTGCCAACCGGTCGTACCAACTGTATCGAAACATCATCCCTACGCTTGGAGCGCCTCTTGTGGGCCTCCTTGACGCTGGGAATCACATACTTCGTTAAGTCGGCACCAACTTCGTTTGTGGAATTCCTCCGATGGGAAAAAAAGCAAAATGTCAAAACAAAGGTATCGGGATCGCTACCTTCACTTCTTCTCTTCGGACCAAAAAAACCCACCTTTTCTTTTCCTCTGCCCTTAACGTTTTCCGTATATGCCCGGCCCTTCGAACAAGAAAAACAATATGCCAGATAAACATCAAACTGTACCAGACACGCCACAAGACTGTTGCTCGACGGTTGTCGCTTTCTGCTGTCCAATACAATCAAAAACCTAGGCTTCATCGAGGCGTACGGGAAGACGTCAGCGCGTGAGGGAGTGAGCGGTGAACCCCAACAGGAGGCACCGTGTTCAGAGCGAGGTTCTGGAAACAACCAGTACTGCAGGGCGAACTGTGTTACCTCTGCCCTTTGAAGCACCACCACACACGGTGGGGACAGCGGCAGCCTTCTCAACGGCGAATGACGCAGGTACCACCGGCACCCTCGCCGCCACCGCCGCTGCATCATGCCTATCACGACGGCCTGATGCCCTCTGTACAAAGCCTGCACACAATACCGAGCTGGTATCGCGGCGGCTTGTCGGGCGCCGAGGCGCAAGCATTGTGATATTGCCCGAGTCTGCTCTTTTTTTCGACTCGGGTATCAATCCAACCAGGGGTAGCTTGGGGACGTGAGGTTTGAATGACCCGGTAACGTTTACATATATTGACGCGCGTCGAGCACCTACGGGGCTTTTGTAGCAGGAGGGGCAGAACGATGCGCCTGGCATGGCGGCGGTCTAAGACGCTATCGACGCAACAGTTTTCCAGCCTGCCCGAGCGAAGCAGAACGCAAGACGGGTCTTAAAACTCCCATTCTTGGTAGCATAACACAGCAGGGAACCGAAGAGCAGGACGTTTAAAAGCAGATAAAAAAAGCGAGTCAATGGCCACGAGAGGGATTGTGTTGACGAAAATGACACTCTAGGAGAACGACGACCAGGGCGACAAGGACAGCAGTGTTGATATATGCAGCACCATCGATGCCGGCAGCACCGATGGGAATCGTCCGGGTAATTTCACTTTATACCCATCTGGTATGATCCTCCGAATAGAATAACAAACATCCACCTGGTATCTCTTATCGTGTGCAAACATGGTTTCAGCATTACCACAGGAGTAAGGCTGTAAGCAGCGCATCCCGCTGTCGGAACTGACGGTACAACCTGCACCAACACTGATCACTCCCCCCGACGATGTACATACATGAAAAACGTACTGGTATTAACTTCAGAGTGCTGCGGAACAACAGAAATGCAAAAAATCTCAGGCTAAACGCGCTACGATAGCTGACATGGTTCACCTTTTGAAGCAGCTACCTTCCTTCAGGAACGGTGGCCGGTGTTGCCGTCATTTCAAGTTCGCGTATTGCATTCATGATATTCTTTTGGTGACACCGCTGGTATCCTGACGCAGTTGTTTTGATGCAGAACTCTGTTTTAATTGGTTATATATCATGTAAGCGTCGTGTTGAAGTCGGTGCGCTATACAAAAGTTACACCGAACCTTCAGGTGATTACGTATCTAGAAGATTACTATGACTCTGTTACCAGCGAACGAAAAACACTACTCCCAGATAGAGTTCAAGTATTTTGTGCTCGCTCGTTGTGGCGCGAGTTATGTTGTTTGCTTTATGACTGAATCTCTTTCAGCCTAGCTACTCGCCCTCCGAAAAAATACTGCATAAAACCTATATACTGGGGGCACGAAACCGTCTGTATATCGGACCAAAAGGTAAAACAGGGGAAACAACCGCACACTCCACAGCCGTAAATGAGGTAGAAAGCTCCCAGGATGGACCAAGTCTTTTACAGTCGTCATCACCGCTCAAGAAGTTGGATATTTTGTACTGCTTTCGAAGGCGCGTTAAGCTTCATGTGCCTCTAGATAGAATTAGAGATATGAGTGGAAAGTATTAGAAAAATGAAACCGAGAAGTCTGCACTCATCGCTGCATCCGATCCCGCAGACGAACCTGACCCAAGTCTGGTAGCTATATTCGCACCAGTAGCAGTTTCTTCCGGGAGGCGCTTCAGTTCCTTGCGACCTCAAATACTGCTGCTACATAAGCTCAAGTGCCCCCGGGGCTATCGTTCTCATTAGAATGCCTGGAAGCACAACCCCCTATTTCCAAGAGTCACTTCTTAACCAATTAAAAAAAACTCGAGGAGCATTCTTCATTGATCATCTTGTTTTTCGCGTCTTCCCGGTTGACCATTTTCGAAATAAAGACGGAGGAGCAAGGAACTAAACATTTGTTGACACCAACATATCATTTTGGTTTTAGGTCGTCCGTGCAACAGGAATGCTCAGCACTAGTAAGGTGTAGTAGTCCTGATCAAAAATAGGGATCTCATTTTTCGCAGGACGACAGTTCAACAAGCCACATATTCAGAAAACATGTTCCACATATTCAACGTTTCGTTGTACCAGCATTCCTTATCGAAAGGAGGCGACGTCTACACCGTACATAACGTCTGCCATCTTCATCAAGCAAATATTTTCCATCTTCATCAAGCAAATCATCGGGGCATGGCAAGACGGTAGTGACACGGTTTTCCTCATAACAACAAACGGTGTAACAGTGACAGTTGAAGCCTGACAAAAGCCATCAATCGTTGCTCTACGGCATGGTTTTGCGCTCTCCCGAGCACACTATCGCCCCAATGTTTTCGGCACCGATATTTTGCCCGTCTGTGAGCGACACCAATAGAACGGCAGTGGGGAGGTCTTTTCCCGATGATAACTCACGCGCACGTATTCACAACCACCTCTCCTTCGACCAGTCGGCTGTCGATGGTCACCATGCCCTCCGGAACACTGAGCCGATGCCCAGCGGATTCACTCCGCTCTTGGGTAGGCATACCACCTCCTGTCACGTGCGTCGTGCTTGAGGTTTGGGAACGAAAAGTTGACGTGAGCGAACATCATGCGTTGCTTTGTGCGTGTCATTGCACACGACAACATGAGCTTCCCTTGCCTTCTGCGTGAACGATAGCAGTAGTTCTCGAAGTGGACGTCGCAGTGTTACTCTAGGCCTAGTGTTCTCCCGCTTTACGTTTAAGGTTTCTGTTGCCGTCTGATGATAGCTTCGATGTTTAGATGATATGCGGGAACCGTTTGTGTGGAAGCACTAACGGTGTCGGCTTCAGTATCCTGCTTGCAGTATGCTGTCGAGTTGGTTCCCTCGACATCGACGGTAAGGGTTGTACTGCAGGAGTCGTGTGCGGACTGCTTGAGGCCAACGATAAACGATGCCGTCCGTAGCAGGCTCCCTGCATTCTTTCGTCATTGTGCTGCCCTCGATACTGAAGGGAGGTGTCGCCGTGCAGGTTGCATGTGATTAACTCTTTCAGCCAACTTGCAGCATGCCGTCCCGGGCATGATCCTTGCAGTACGCTGGCCCCCTTGTTGCCAAAAACGTTTTTGCAGGCATTCCTCGTGCCGGGACGCTCCTGCGCATTTGTTGCTTCAACGGATGTGCCCTGACGTGCGTATTGCTGGCGGTACAATTCTGCTGTTGCACTAAGCTCGAATTTTGAGAAATGTCTCCTTCTACGAGTTACAAGAACAGTGGGAACGAGGAGCGTGACAGACGCCTTCATGTGGTCAAACTCCTGACTGCATTGAGCTACTGCTTGGGCGGTTAACTGTTGTCAAGCATTTAAATGGGCTCCAAGGGCCGTTCCTAACGAACAGAACAAAGCACACGATTAGTGACGTTTTGGCCTGACAAAATACCACGAATCGTGATATTTCTTTCCTAACGAAACTAGGTGCTTTTAACTCACGTTTCGTGATATTTTCGAATTGTCAAAACTCCGAAATTTTAGAATACAACGGTACTTGAGGGTCGGACAAACTCTCAAAGGTAGGTCACGGCCAGGCCGTGCCGGGCCGACCGCACCTGACCCGGTCCGCGATTTGGACCATCGGCGGAGGCCCGACGTGGTCTGGGATATTCCAACCTCACGCGCTGTCGGCCAGGTCAGGTCCGCGCGAGGTGCTAATCTCCCTGACATGTCGTCTGCTCTGCCTGGCCCATGAGATTGTCAGGTTATTTTTATTTTTTCTTCACGCTGTGTCTGCTCCTTCTCGAAATGTCGAAGCCACAGCGCCCTCGTTAGCCCACACCCAGCGGTGGCTTTATGTAGCCGCTCGCTGTCCACAATCGGTGTACGAAGCAGGGCCTGACATGCTCGTATAGCGGCCGTTCAAAACCGTTCGTGTCGGGTGGGTTACGTAGTTCCTTGATCAGGCGTATTTTGACCCACGGCAAATGTCATGAATCGTGGTTTTGTTTTTTGAGAGGGAATTGTAAATAAAAACGTCATGAATCATGAGGTTTTTGATTGTGAATCATGATAATAAAAAAACACGATTCACGACAAAGACCTCACGAATCGTAATTTTGCTTGTTCTTATGGAATGGCCCTAACATAATTTTTTTTCCAACAATCCCTCTGTTCCACATGACATCCATACGTACATCAAGCTCGTCCTTCTACAGTAGAACGTATCCTTTCCGGACTCCGGACAAATACTGTTCTTCTCGGAAGGCATTGTTTCAGTATAACCACTCGCTGTGCAGACATCTTTCCAGGAAATTTTGGACTAGGTACCTCCAAAATTTGCCACCATATATATATATACATAATTTTTCGACCTAATATTAGCACGTTTACGATGTACCAAGTACTACTGCTGTATATACCAGGTACAAGGTATGTACCAACAACACCACCAGGAAAAGACTCCTGCCGGACTGGGCATCTTCGATATAGCTACTAGCGGTGGTGGTTGTGTTTTGTGGTGGTGGTTGTGGTGTGGTGTTGGATGGTGCTACTCTGGCTCCATGTAAGTTCTCGAGAGACAGCGCATAGCGAGGCACACCACCATCACCGCCGTCATCACCTGCTACCTGCTGCAACCACCTCCAATACCAACACCACCAAGATACACCACCAAGATATGACTATTGCCAGACTGGGCATCTCCGATATAGCTACTAGTGGTGGTGGTGGTGAGGGTTGTGACGTTCGCCTGTGGTGCAGCTTCAAATTTGCGTGTGTGTGAATTGGTGATTGTGACGCTTGAGAGAGCGGCACTACCTGTCCCAGTGACGGCGTATTGTTTCCTTATTTTCATTGACAGTTATTTGTTGGTCTATTGTGACAGTCACTACCGCCTAGCTCTCCGATCTCGGCACGGCTTTGGACACGAGCAGTACAGGAAGGTGCGCAAAAATGTGGGGCGTCTATCAGTTCCGACCGTGTCTGAATCAGTTCAGCCACTCTCTGGCAGCTTTAATATATATTTTTTTTGTCCGTTCACGGGTGCACCCAGACGGGCATACACACGACCCGTTATAAAAGATCATGCATTAAGGCTCGTCGGGCTAGCGCCCTCCTTGGCTCAAACGCTCCTCAATATAATTGCGCACTGCTTGTCGCAGACGTTAGTCATACCGGTTCTTGCATGATGCTTGCAATACCATGATTCTCCGCTTCCCTCATGATTGAAGTACGGTATCCTCGGGCAGTTGGTGCTTAAACCTCGATTGGGGTACAACTCTGCAGCATTGCCTTCCACATGGAGCAAAGGCCTCTTGGTACAGGTGTCGCGTGGGCACTGCTTGTTCCGCACATTGACCACGCCGTCGTCAGCGTGGTTCCTACAGTACACGGCGGACGGTCTGCGCTTAACACTGAGGCAACATACCCCCGTGTAGGCACGATTCAAACATATTTAGTTTCGCACGTCGACCATGATTCTCGACGTGCTGCTTGCAGAGTATTCCTGATTTTTGCTGTCCTCGACATTGAAGTATGAGCTGCGGATCTTTGCAGCATACGAGCAGCGCTTTTCGCGAACGTTGACCATGTACTTTTGAGCGTATTGTTGCGGTTTACCGCTGTCCTGCTGCTGTCGATACGAATGAAAAAACGTTTCCTACAGGGGTCAAGTACACAACGCTTGCCACGTAGGGAGAAAATATTCACTCCAGCTTGCTGTTTGCAATACGTTGCTATATATGCGTGCCTTGGACAACAAGCAGCTTGAACGTAGCCGACATTCTATTCAAACGCCCTATGACCTCCCAGGACCGAGCCGAAAAATGGGGGGGGGGGGTTCAGAGATGATATCTACACCTATTAGTAGTAAGCAGTGGGAACATTGTGAGGCTCGTCGACAATGAGGGTAGTATCCAAATTTTGCAGCCGTGCATCAACCAATGAGTTTTGAGTTCGCGTTCGACAGCCTTTTGGGATGAACCTTGATACGAGAACCCTTTTTCAATAGAAATGCCTGCATCTGTAAACCAACGTATTGCGAAATGAATCTCTCTTTCGACCAGCCGGTGTTTTGACGGATACTTCGTGGGTGAGTTGCACAAGATGCAAGAAATAAAAATTGTTGTACTAACATATAGCAGCGACAAATGGTTTGTTTGTTTTTATCGAGGGGTTACCACTTACGAATAGCTGAAGGTTGTTGTCACGGACAGAAAAAGTTTACTCCAGCGACTTTTACACAAACGAGATACCTGGTATGTCGCAAAGAGACACGTATACAGGACGGGAAAGGGGAGGGCGCCGATTTTCTTTCAGCGAGTGAACCCCTTTGCGAACAATGCGGGCATTATACCTCCATCTCCGGGCGAGCTTGATACAACGATATAGACTATCGTAACTTCATGAGAGGCGTTCATGCCCAGGTTTGCTGTCTCCACCGCGCAGGCAGACATAAAGACGGTGCGGACGCAGACAGGGAAAAAGTGATGCCGCTCATCATGACACGCATCCGACCAGGTGTAAAACTTACCGTTCGATGGGTGCAATCTGTTGGCACTAGCTGCCTTAAAAAGAGGTGACCACGTCAGGGAAACGCTGTGCCCCCAGAAGACATGATCGCTCTCCGCGGGATGCGCTTTGAATGAGGACATGGTTACCGCGAGAGTGTGCCTTCGAGGGTGTAGGTTTCGCTACTGAAAACAGTGAAGATCAGCACGCTATTTTGCGAGGGGGCACTCAGAACCCAAGCAAGGCTGACTGGGCGATCATCAAATCGATTTTCTGGCTGGACGGACGAGAACCATGAGCATCACATGTCGATCTACGCCGACGTTGTAGTCAAAAAAGCTTTTTGGGAATATATCAGGCGACTGTGTGCAGTACGCAACCTATGTCTGGCAGGTTTCATGCCACGTGTAAGAGAGTAGTGCCGGCCCTTGAGCGTTGTTTGTCGAGGATAAGGTTGTATTCAATCGCTCCCCTTGAGAGCAGAAGAAATAACTGCATAAAGACCGAAGGGCGGTACGTGGCAGCACAGAACATGACTACGTGGTTCACATGGGTGCAGGTCAGGGTGGAGGGGTTTAGGTGAAGTTGGCGATAAGCATAGGAGAGTAGGATGAACAAAGGGACAAGGGATGGTTCCTGACCGCCACACAAGCCATCAATATGACTGCATACGGGTGGTGGGTATAGGCGAGGTTGGTCGTCCTACGCAGGCATTTGACATTTTCAATCTACCGATGCTTCTCTTTTTTTCATACCTCTCCGTCACCTGCTGAGTTCGTGCCTGGCGCCCAACGGTCCGCACTGGCTCGGGCCCCACGCGCCCGCAGTCTTGGCCTTTCGTGTTTCATACACGAAGTTTTTTTCAGCTGATCAGCGACTTTGTGCTATTCGCACGAGCATGTATTTACGACCGTCTGCTCGTGCTGGTGGTTGCCCTTCCGTACGTCGTCCACATTTACTCCTCCTCACTAGCTTACGTTCCGGCGCATTGAATTGGGCAGCCCCCGTCGCATTTTCTCGCATGTCCATTCGTTTTCCTTTTAATACGTTCAATAGTTTGCTTTTGATCGGTGCCAGGACACGTAGCGCCCTCACTGATTTTTGAGAATAGTCGCTACAGTCTATGTGGCTGACGTGTTCGCATTGGTTTCGGATGTGCTCGCTCGTGTGCTGTGCACGAGGTTCCCCGTTTATTCCGCAGTTGTGCTATCTTATTTTTGCGAGTTTCGTCTTTCTCCTCAGTAGGGAAGACTAACTTGTGGCGGTAGGTGCGGGTCTTGCGATATGTTCTTCTTAGATAAACAACAACAGAGCACTCTGTATGGGGAGTGAAAAAACTTGGTAATTTAACACCGCCCGACAGTGAACTTTGAAAGTGCCGAAAACCCGAAGGAAAGCACGGGGGGCAATGTAGCGTTAACATGGGGGTATGACTCTCGCGAGAACCAACAGACGTTGGATCCGTCCCACTTTAGCTAGAGTTGCACGTGTGGACTCTGAGGTTTCCTCCAGCAAGCCACGCCCAAGGCTTATTGGTGTTGCACTACTTTATACTTGGAATATATGTTCTAGCTGTACAGCGTTGACATCTTTGCCAGGATGCGCTGTCAAAAGTTCTCGAAGTTATGTATGGCGTCGGATAATAGACTCCTCGTTTTAAGAGCTCAGCATGCCGGCCACATCATTTTGACGTGGCATTGCTGGTCGCCCAGAATGCCATGGGTGCAGCCGAAGCGCAGTGAAACCATTAGAGTAGCGTAGGTATGGCAGGACTACAAGCCGAATAAGAATCAGGTCGATACTGCTGCTTCACACATGCGAGCACCACGGCATCCAGCATGACTGCTCCGTAGGAATGGGGTAAGCCCGGCATTTCGTTTAATTCACCCAAGCACCCGTCCCTCTTTCTCGAAGAGAGAGCCCTGTTCCTGCGAGGTCAAGGACTCCACCCCACGTTATACTGATAATTGATCGAAACGGCGACGCACCATCCAACCCTTGTCTATGCTTACGGTATTACCTGATACAGATATCTCGACATCACAGAACAACCGCAAACTTGCTTTCGGCACAACAAAAACAGCTTGGGCAGGAATTCACGCATCTGATTTTCATTTTGTTCTGACTGAAGAGGCGCGAACGCAAAAACCTCACTACTACTTCCGCATGTGTATTGTGGCAGAGCCCCCATCAATGTAGTGGACCGATGTGGACGCCCCCCAAAAATGTCGAAGGGCGTAGATTTGACCGACCTCATATTTCTAAATGAGGCCACGGATCAAGCCCTCAGCGGTACTCGAGAGTTTTATAGCACAACCAAGAAATACTGTACACAATTTTCCATCAAACCAAGCTTCACCGGTCCCAATGTGTTTGAGAGTAAGCACAAATACCTAAATATGGACTGCAAAAGAACTCACAAGTAGTCGCGTAGGATATATGTACGGTTGAATATGATGAATGTAATGCCTGTGTAGTTCAAGCGTTGACCTTTTATCGTGCTGTGGCGGTGATGGGGGTAGAAGCCTTGTGGTATTCGTTCTTAACTTTCGGTTGGTTCTGTTTTTTTCGTGTGCCCTATCGGCCGTCCACTTTGTACCCTCCAGCCGCGGTAAGTCTCCAGCACTGGCATCCAGATTATAAAAGGTAGGTGCGCAATAAATGTGACACGTGGGGAGCAGGGTTGTGCAAGGGCTTAAACCTTCGAAACTATGCGACCGCTTCGTGTCCTCGAATACTTCAGTTAGTTGTAGAAGTGAATACGCGTCAAGCCGATTCGAGCGCAGAGGCACGCGCCCCGAACGTACTCCAAAATGAATGTGTGTTTGTTAGCTTGACGACAATGTCATGTACGCGATACGTTGAACGCATACATATCCCCTAAGGGTTTCGCAGTATCGTCTCTGTTGCGGAAATATATCCGGAGTGGAAGTGAATGCTTCAAGCAGCAAAATCTCCGTGATGCCGTGTACTTCGTTTGTCTTTGAACACCGTTTATGTCACCACTCTCTACAGCATGGGCATATCTCGCAGAGGATGTAACGAGAGTCTATGCGACTCGACGTTCATGCTGCCGGGCAAGATCATTATCATGGCACAATCCATAACGCATGTTTCCACGGTTGGTTGCATCTTTACAGCACAGTAGGACTGGTTGTTGCGTAATGCAGAATTTTACTCCATATCCCGATTACGGGTATGTGGTGCATGAATGGGCAATCCAGAATACTCTTTTTGTGTGATGTTTCAAGTACGGTAGAGCAGGTATTCCTTTTTCCCCCATCCCTGGCCAAAATAACATTTCAAGATTAACACCGGCTGTGGCACGTGCCATGGATCACTTGAGAAAAGGGCCCAATGGTGTTCGAGGTACTGGTGTAGAATACAGCATATCGTACCAAAACTACGTACCATGGTTTTCCTCCCCCTGTTTTGGTTTCCCACCTGTCGGAGATGACGAGGTATACGAAACACGTATACTGTTGTGCAGAATTCGCTTTTGCCGCATGCCTAGGATTTCCTGAAAGTATAACGGATTTGAAACGTCTGCTCTAGTGCAGTCCACCGTACTTGCACGAAGCACGAGGTTCGATTATACCAACATGTGTCGTCCGGGTTGACCGTTGACCTCCACCCATGCGCAATATTTCCCCCGACATGCGCGTGAGGGCATCATGGTAGCATGGAAGTACATCGCATCGAAGTTTGCACCAACTTATATCCCTTCACCGCTTGCATCTGGAATATAAGTGATGCAGCAGTATGACATATATGTGTTATGAAGTACCACGCTCCTAGTCAACTCGAATCCAGGATCTGAAAGTAAAAATAGTGCACAGAAAGGAGAGGATCCATCAGTAACATACAGAGCGAGGACGTATGTTAGTTACTGAACAGCACTGCGGAGGTTTACGTCGCCTTGCTTGAATCGTCAACACGGAAACGAGCCACGCCCGAGAGCCGGCGCTTCTGTTGTGGTGTCTACAAGATATGTAGTGCGTTTTTCCAGACAAGAGTTGATCATAAGGTAGTAGCTGACGATCTGTCTAAGGTTTGAAATCATTCATCGTGGGTGGCGACTTGACAAGATACACAATCTGTCTACTTGTAGAGTTGACACGTTTTAGCCAATATCGTTCTGACCGGCGGGGTTCCTCAAGTAAAGATCCGACAACCTTACATCGGGGGAGCCACATTGTGTCTTTCAAACTGTTGTCGACACGTGTGCAGGCCAAGATATAGAGAGCCGAGTTGCACTTTCATTATTTCTCGGTGTCGTGGTTTTCGTGGGGTAATCAAACGTCCGGGGGGATGGGAGCTCACGGAATAGGTTCGGCACGCTCTGAATATGAAGTACATCGCGAGGACGAAGGGGCGACATCAAGTCGTATTGATGGCGACCTCGGGAGTGTGGTGATCGTATGAGACTTCGGGACAAGGTAGTGACCGTTTTTTTTTTGTTGTTCCCACAGGGAGAAACTATAAGTGTTCTGTATTAGCAGTAGCACAGAACGACTCGGTCGACTAAGTACGGTACACGTGTTTGACAAAGGTCTAACGCTTTGAAGCTTTATGATTTCGCGAAAGTCGGCTTCCATGTGAGGTTCCACAACTGCCGCGGTAGCTAGACGACTTCCACGGGAGTTTCTACCACTCCCATTGCAACGCGTGGAAGTTTTCAGGGAAGCTGTGCAAGCTCCCACGAAATCGTTTGAAGCTAGAGTGGAAGCTTTCACGGAATCTTTGATATAACCTTTCTATGTTTCCACGAAAGTTTCGGTGGAAGCTGCTCTCATTGTGGCTTTCATGGAAGGTATTGAAGCTTCCGCGGTAAGAACGGAGTACTGCCACGAAAGCGACCCCCCCAGAAGTCTGGGGCTGCTTCCATTAAAGCTTTGATCATCCTGAGAAAAAAACAACGTCTACCTCTACACAAACTCCTGTGAGATTCCATTGAAGCGGCAGATGTTTCTTATGGGAGTAGTATATGCTTCCATCGAAGTAGCAGAATACCCAGTCAGGAGTCAACATTAAACGAGATCCATGGAAGCTTGTGATTGTTTCTCACACTTGCATGGAAGCTCGTGGAAACTTTTACACTCCCTTGGGGACGTAGATGAACTTCCACGACTTCCACGGACGCTCTAATCACTTCGATCGACTTGGAGATAGCTATCACGACTTTCATGCGGGGGTCCCCGACCTCCATTCAACATTGTGAGCTTTGGAAAATATTCACGGCTCCTGAGGCTGATACAACACTGTTGGAAGCAAGCCGCATTCATACATCGATACAACAGGATACCGGCCTGTTGGTGTCCTTCATCATTGAATAACGGAGGGGCACGTGGTTTATCCCCATAAACTCCGCGCTTGCAAAATCGTCCGAGCATTGGCCAACAAGGAGGCAGTATGTGGCTGCTAGCGATGTAGATCTTCCAGCTGTGTGCCCCTGCCCATGCTGGTGAAATATCGGTGATGGCTTTGGGTACGATCGAGACCGCCTTTCACACAACGATTCTACCGGACACGTTTGAATGAACAATTCTGACATCGATGGGCTTCGGGGACGGGTACAAACCAGCGAAACGGTTCTAGGCGGCGTTATATCGTCGAACTTGTAGTCGAAATCCTGATCGAATCGTTACACTTGAATCCTTGCCGTAGAGTGTTTCTTTGATTCCTCTTCGACGCTTACAACCCATTTCTATACGAATGCTTCCTTCTCGATAAGAATTATGTATGTCACATACCGATACAATACCCCTGAAGAACCTCGATAATCCCCGACACATAAGCTTTCCCGGACAATTACGACGAAGGTAAGCCTGCACGCTTGCCCTTCTGTGGCCGTTGTTCTAATATTCGAGGGTAAGGAAGCGGCAGCGACAGTGTCGAAACTCAGGGAACTTTGGGCATCATACGAACAATCGATCTTGCTACATTACCACGATGTGTGTTTCACGCATTGGTCGACGTTGTATGGGAGAAAGAATCCTTCAAAACGCCAACGTGATTGATCGATATGCATCTCCTCCGCATCGATGACCGACGTCACACTGCGTTTTTCCATTCGGGGTTGTATTTTATGGAACGGCAAAGTTCTTCTTCAATGATGGTCTCAACCCTATAAAGAGAGCATAGGGTGAGAGCGCGGTGTACAATGCATGGTTGCGCGGGTTCCACCAAACTCCCACCCCAGTTGCCAATTCGTGTCCCGCGGACCAAGCGCGACTCAAGGAAGACTGTTAAACCAACTTCGGTCTGGTGAAGTGAACCACCAGGGACAACAGTGTTGTCAGTTCATTCCACACTCCAAACTGAAGCCCCGATCAATTTGGCATTGTTCTTGACGATCGTAGTATCAGGCGCCGACGGCTTTCCCATTCGCTCCCCTTCCCCTCTACAGCTGAACTCCCCCCGATGATGCAAAAATATTTCGCCTGCTTGGTCGAACAACACATTGAATCAATTGCTGCCTCCGGACGTGGCCACAATCGACGACATGATTATTTCATTGGAGGCTGCCATGTACTTTCACCTACACCTCACAGGCCGTTCTTAGTGCATTCTGCTCACCATTGAGGCGGCCCGTCCAAAACCTCACGAATTAACGCGCCTGGGGTGAGTAATTTTACCCTCTCTGGTTAAAGCCCGACGTGGCCGGTCCCGGTATGGTCGGGATACAAGGATCTATCGTCAAACGACTAGGGATATATGCATTGCATGAGTAGCATCACCCCCTCAACTCCTTCCGCGACACCCAGACGTGAACGTTGTTTTGAAGGACCCACGACATCGGCCTCTTCCCCAGTATATGGTAAACCTCCACGATGAACACACATCCACAATGAGATAAAACGCAGGCACGGCAGAAGACTCCACGGATAAAGTTTCACGGGCACACCAACATCCAGGTCGTACATATAGTGATAAAAACAAGGCCCACATATGTCCTTTACGCGACAAATAATCGATGAAGCCCAGAAGCTCAACCGTTGAAAGTACGGTTCCCTTCGATATTTTTTTTCCGATCAGCAGGCTCGCGTTCGGAACCGAACATACTGGTGCGAAAGCAACTCGAACAGCAGCAGTGACACCTGCTTCACCACGTGCCTAGAACATGCCAGCAGGGAGCAAGAAGCGTCGTATACGTGAGATTACCATCGTTACTTGATACGCCAGTGTCACAACCAATCGCTCAGTGTACGAGGGTAGCAATTAAACAACAAAAAGTGTTACGTGAAAGGTTCGAGGAGCATATTGTCTGCACGGGATTGTTGACTGTTTGTGTTGCGCGCAAGAGCCAAGGATCATCGTCATTCTACCAGTCAAAACATGTGCGATCATCCTAGACATCTCGGATTGGTATTTACATGTCGTACAGTGACAAACGCATACCTGGTATACTGTTGCGCATACGTTTCGAAAATGCTAGGGTAATTTATCTCATTTAAATATCAATTCAGCACGAGTGCAGGCTTAGCCCCCACATAAAAGCGCGAACTCCACGGTTCGAGCGAAGATATCACATAGACTGATTTTATCGTGAACCAATGAGAAATGCCCTTCGTTCTGAAACTGTTGGAGTTGAACTATTCGTCTTCGCCGTCGTCAACACCAGCCAACGCCGGATCGCCCCGCTCCGCAGGTGAACGATACATCAGTAAAATCTGGTTTGTATCGCAGGACAGGCAAGGTGGAAAAGGCACGCCCGTGCAGTCGAGTTTTATCGGCGGTTGTTCGAGATCAAAGGATATTCTACTCGACTAGTATCTTTGCTGGACGCCACTGTCGAGGAACCCGCGTTGTCTACGGTAGGCAGAGTGACATTTCACATCATCATCATCATTAAATTTTCTTACAGAAGTGGTTTATCGTTATCCGATCAGCAAAGGCAGAAAACAGCCACCCCCCACGATACTATGCGCCGAGGCAGCCACAACCGAGGCAGTTCCCTCAGTGTCTTGTACGGGGCAGATCCGTCCGACCTACATATTGTGTACCCTACCAGCTCTCGTTTTTTTCCTGTTGTTTAATCGCGTTTATGGCAACAGGCTATATCTCCAATCATGTTTTATCACTGGGTACCCAAAACGAAAGCCACCACCGTTGTCCTCTAGTGATGAAGGAGATCGTCTTTCTTCACTGTGCATTTCGCTGAGAACGACAAAAATGTACACGCAGGCGAAGGGTGTCTGGGAGCGACCGCTTAAAGAGGCAGGTGGTTCACGGATGGCCAGTGGGGTAGGCAGTGGGGTGAAGGTTTGTCGGCGGCAAGAAGTTCAACCGTAGCTGGTGGGAGTGAATGTGACACGCGTACTAGTGTGCTGTGGTAGTTGAATTTTCTGTTGTTCGTGTCCATCACATTCGATTCGTGACTTCGTTAGTATTTTCGCTTGTAATAAACACGCTCGACGGACACATGTTGACGACACGCATGGATATCCTGCTGGGCGAGGTTCCAGCGACAAGAAACAATCGTCAATAGTGCAGTACTCTAACACCACTGTACTGCGTTTGCGGACAAGTAATCGAGCAGGACTGACACTCGCGTCGTGTGCGTTGGAAGTGGCGGGCGCAAGTGCAAACATTGCTTGTCAGCAATACCCCCGAGTACACTTTATCTGGAGGTAGATCCACAGTAAATTACACCATTCGCAGCATATACCGATACTGCGCTCCTCTGTTAAGTAATGATTCCTTTCTGCTGAACGCAACAAAGACGAAACACGCCCCGCGCGTCTATGACTTCCGCGGCAATCAACGATCGTTCCGGTCGCAACTTCTGGCAGTAACGGGTACCCTTGCAAAAGGACATTTGTGGTAGAACGCTCCATGAGAGAGCATGATACCAACTACAACCGTGCGAGTTCACGTGCGCACATTAGCAGTTTGGGTTTCGAAACGCAACTGTTTTCGCAAAAAAAATGAAACAAACCTTAGACCGGCACGTACATAACAATCATCGATCGTTCCGGTCGCACCTTTTGGCAGTAACGGGTACCTTTGCGAATGGACATTCGTGTAGAACGCTCTATGAGAGAGCATGATACCAACTACAACCGTGCGAGTTCACGTGCGCACGGCGGCAGTTTGGGTTCTGAAACGGAACTGTTTTCGCAGAAAAATTGAAACAAACCTTAGACCGGCGCGTACATAACACATGGGTGCGACACTTTTGCTTTACTATAAATGAGGTGCATATTTCAGTCGTCGTAGAATTCACACTGAAAACGTACCTGTCGACGATGTTACAAGACCAAAGCCAGGACGGAGCAGGATAGTTGTATCGGTGGCGCTGTAGCTTGTAGCTGTTAATATCAAACACAACATCCGGGAGCCTGGCGGGTTCTTTCTTGATGGAGTCAAGATCCTCAACCTTGATTTTCATGCCCTCGGGTTCCACAAAGGAGTCAGCCCTGCGGTCATGACGCAGGTGAGGCTGGCAATGAAGTGACCGTGTGTGTGATGCGTCGGAAAGGAGCCTGAATGTCCGTTCTACATATGGCGGGGTCTCGCCCTCATGGGGCTATCAATGAGGTAGAGACAGCGCCAGGAACGTCGCTACGACCAATGTGCAACAGCAGGTGTGTGATAACCGTGCTTTTCCGATAAATAGAAAAACGGAGTCATATAGCAATTGCGAGGCCTGTTCAGTAGCACAAATATTTAGTTGTGAATTACAACTACAGTACAATGCAAACGAGGTACCACTCGATCTTGCGCCAAATGAAGGCTTTGGCTGAACTGGACTATGATGGTGCCTTCCTTGATGTTCAGATGTTGGCAAGAATCGTGCGTATTCATTGCTGATGTAAACTGTTCATGACGGCGGACAGAGGAGTGTAGGCGTACCGGTAATCTGAAGCATAGTCTGGCACCAAGCTCACCGTCACTTATCGCCAAAAGGTGCGAACTTCAGTCAACCTACTGCCAATGGGCGTGACTATGGTTGGCCAGTCATTCTTTGCCAAGTGCTGGGGGTATGAATGTACATACAGGGCTCACACGAAACACTGCACAGAGAACAACGTGGATTGCGCAGATCCAGCAGCGGGTCTGATTTTGAGCAGGCGTTGGGGCGGAGGTTTGGGGAGAGTCTTATTCTTGCATGCCCGTACCCGTAGGATGGAAGACTCTTGAATCCCTCTAATGCCGGGATGGAACACGTCGGGGTTCCACCACGAGAGAAGAAATGGGCGCCTTGTTCCCGTCCCACAGTTTAGCGTCATTATTTTCATAATTCGTACGTGACCCCTTGGGTGTTTTTTTCAACCCTGTTGTGATGCGGCGCTTGTGTGGCTGTAGCGGGGGTGAGTGAATATACGCTCGTCGCTTGAGAGAAGGGGGTGGTCAAGTGCTTTCGTGCCTCTTTGACCCGTCTTTGATCGACGTTCGAGTAGGTTCTTGTGGTGTTTACTGTCTAGGATATAGCAATTAAGCGACACAGGGAAGAGTGTTTCGTAGGCACTTAACAAAGTAGAGATATGTATTTATTTGTTGTGTCCTACTTGGTTGGCACATGTGGAGTACGTTCTTGTTGGGAATGGCCGGACTATTCATGTGTATACCAAAGCGAGATATGAACGTTGGGAAGCGTAAAGGACTTCCCTCCGGCAGCTCTGTCACGATCGAAAATAGCCGTTACCAAAGATGAAACAATTGTCGTTGGGGGTTGTGGCCACGGAAGCAGAGAATTTGTTTTCACTCATTGCATCCATACTGTAACCTTTGATGTCCGATTCGCTGCCTGACATTGCGTTTGCTACTGTTTGCCGTAGCGTGAGCAGGGGGTGGACAGGTCGCGGAGGCGCGATTGTTTTAAAGGAAAAATCCGCACCTTGGACTCTAACTTTGTAGTCTGTGGTGAAGCGAAGGCCTCAGACGGGGATGATGGTGGTAGGGGGGGTGAATTCGTTGACGTGCCTTTGCAACCAAAACTAGGTATTTGCGTATGTTACCGCTTTGTTTGTTTGAAATTCGTATAGCTGAGTTTGCGGTGGTGACTGGTGAAAAAGAGGTCGGGGGATGTGTACTCGATATGCATGGCCGCAGTTCTTTGACCATCGAGTCTCTAATTCCTGCAATGACGACACGGAGCATGTCGGTATTGCCTTGACCAGGAAGAATTTGCTTGCACCAAGCGCGAATCATCGTGGAGTGTCCGGCGAGTCGCATGAAGGTTGAGACGCATCCTACTAAGAGTCGATTGTAAGGCGGACATACATGGGGATGACAGCTTAAATGAGTTGATTTAACTTTCGGAGTAGGCAATTCCAGAGACAGCAATGAGAGTACGCCATGTACTTTATATTTGAGTGCCTTGCCAAAAAGCCTACATGATACGACCAATTCCCTCATGCGGAGTAAATGTTCTTTACTTTGAATAAGGGATCCAACTTGACGACCAGCTGTCGGTGACTGCCGAAAAAACAAAAAAAACGGTATCCTGGCTATCTAGCTCACGTAATGAGTTGCAAGTTTTACAGTGTCGTTGATAAACGATACCAACCCAACCTTGAACATAGGGGGGGGGGGAGTATGATGTACTTGACTAAAAGCCGTATACGTGACGAGCGTTTTCCCCTTCTATGTCAGGCGGCGAGAGTGTCGTGGCAGCACGGAGGGGGAACGGGTTGGATGAAAGAGATGCTGATGTTCCAACCTTCATCGACACGGATTGCTGGATCGATGCGTGATTCTTGTTTGATCGTTTCGCGTGCTTAGAAGCAGGGGGCGTCAGTGGAAGGTTGTCCTGTTTGTGGTCGACGTCAACACGCCAAAAAATGTGTCTGTGTTTTAGTCAGCTGATGCGGTCGGCCCTTGAGTGGTGTTTGATGTAAGTGTGGTATGCGTTTCGTTGAGGGGTTGTAGTGGCAGGTGTTGTTGTGTGTTGATCTCCACGCAATAGAACTGCCCGATGTGCCGTTGTGTTGTCGTGGGTATATGTGCGAACCCGAGAAAGTTATTCGTGGACGCTGGGAAGAGGTCCGTTCCTTATCATTTTCATCCCTCACTTGCCTTAGTTTGTGCACTGCCGTGCTCTAGTGTTCCAGGGGCGGGATATACTAGGACTAAGCGATGTTATTGTTTTTGTTTTTGCCGTTGCCCTGACTTGCACGTTGTCTCGTTGTTGCGGTCGGCTAATGCGTTGTAGCGGCAAAGTGGGCGTCTTAAAGTATGTTGATGAACCTTACGGGAAAGATCTGTATCAGTGTTGCGTGATTCATGATTATGCGCGGTTCAGGGTAGGGAACGGCTTGTGAGATACATCGTACTTCATTTATCGGAGCTACACAGCAGCTGTTCGTGGTAGCGGAAACAAACAGACAGTGTCGTATTGAATGTTAGGTTTGAAACCAAAGTACTGTATTAATAGTATACATACATACTGCTGCATGACTAGGGTTGCGTATACTATACTACTTGTACTTCGGCTTAAAACACGCGGTGAGTAACCAGTTCACAAATATCAGACGTATTGACTCTTCATAACCACGGCAGTATACTCGTAAATTATCTGAATACAGCTCTTACTAGCAAAGCATCCATTTCGTATTATATCAGGAGAAGTTTGACATCCATGTCTCAACTATGCAAACATCGGTAGCGTGTGAATTCATGAAATCGTTGTGCACATCCTTCCACCCGACATATTGTTCCTCTTGACGTCCCCACAATATAAATAAACCTAGGTGCAAGATTATTTGATTGGGATACCATCTAAATAAAGAAGCTCTGTATGTCTATCGACAATTGTTTTTTTTCACTGGATAACAGAGACTTAGGCTCGGCCTATTGTAGACCTTTTTCGAAGAGCATCAGAAAAAAAACGAGAATATCGATCCTTAATCGATATTCAGAAAGCCCTTGTGTTACGAACGAAAAATCCCAGAGGTTGATTTCTCTGTCCTAGCCCACACCTGAGCTACGGTACTTCAAAAACCACTTACCTACATATTGGAATGCTTCAAAACCAATAGTGGAAGTATATTCATCGGAGGCTTTCGGTGATGAAGAGCAAGTTCTCTCTTCCTCCCCCTCCTTCCGCAGAAGCCCTTAATTTCGTTTTTTTTGTGGAAACCTTACGTTTGCTAGGTCCTGTCGATAATTCAACCTGTTTCCTTTTGACGTCGAAGACAGAAGGACGACATCAAACGTTTGGAGAGTACGTGGAAGCGCGTGGAAGCTATTGCAGGGAAAACAATTGTAAAACATTTTTGGGAGTGCGAAGATGCAGGTTGAACAAAGTAGAACCCAAGGGCAAGTCATGGAAGCTCGTGGGAGCGAATGCATTCATTTGGAAGATTCCGGGAGAGCACTACTGAGGTCTACCCCCGAATCATCATCATCAATAGGAAGCATCTGCGAATGCTACCAATCCCATCGAAACTTGAAGCTTTTAACTGATCCCATTTGATCTCATCTATGGAAGTGGCGGAATCTCCCATAGAAGTTGTAAAATCTAATATGAAAGTCTTGAACCCTAACATAAAGGTGACGAAAGCTATCACGGATGTGGTAGAGTCTCCCATGGATGTGAGGAGTGGAAGATTCCGTAGAAAAGCCATACACGTGGCAATGCAAGTTTCCATGGAAGTGCCCGTGTACTTCCGCGAAAGTACCTTGTATGAAAGGCTAGCTTTCATTGAAGCTCGGAAGCTTCCAGAAACAGCCTGAAGTGTTGTGGAAGTACCTTTAAATGATTGAAATTGCGCAAACGTCAGTAGAAATATTCCTCGACAGCTTTCATGTGCACTTCTACCAGCCTTTTTCAAGGCAGTTACACGGAGACATCCAGTACTACTTGTATGGCAGCTGGTTCCAGCTCATAAATAAGAAAACTTCCACAGAAACGCTAGAAGCTTATGTGGAAGTCACTGAAGCTTCAATCACTTGCATGAAGGATTCCACTACTCCCATGAAGGTTCAACAATTTTTTTGAAGCTTCCATAGAAGTGGTGAACTCTTTCGTGGAAGTGGTGGAAGCTTTTTTGGGAGTGATTTAACCTTCAACTATGTTTCCACCTTTCCCGATGAGTACAGTCAGTATCGAACCAGAACCCCTCCGATTCACCGCTTATCTTCGTGCGTCCAATGCTCCCTCCGTCCCTCGCTATCTGCCCCGCCCCCTCCCTCTTGCTATCGCTCCCTGCCTGCCTCCTCTCCCCCTCTCCTCCCTCCCTGCCTGCCTCCTCCTCTTGAGTTGCACGCACCTTTCTCCCAAAAGGAGTAGTACCTCTCACCCCGTACGCTAACACCACGGTTTGAGAAGCTTGTGCTTTTTTTAGGTATGATAACCATTTCGGAAATAAAAAAAACGTTTACCCTGGTAGGTTTTTAGTCGTAGATTTCTTTCAGTTCGGCGAGGATTCTATGCCACCCTTCCAGAGCTGCAGTGCCGTTTCGAGAACAAAACAAGTGGAACATGATTTGTGTATCCGTTAAAAGGCTAGAAATGTGGTTCCAATTGATGCATGTCCCCACGTAGTAGGCGCGATGAAAATATCTAGACACAGAGGTGTGCTACCACTGCAGAGTTCTTGGAGCCTGCCCTGCTTCCACGGACTGCGTCTCACAGTGGCGACGATTGAATATGGTATGAGCAACAACGATAGCAGCAAACTCAGGCACGAAGCTGGGCTACCCTATGGGAACACACCGTTCACAGCCGAAATCGACAAATGATAAATGAGACAATGCCACGAAGCGTCGCCTTGGCATCCAAGTAAATTACATAAGCAAGCGAGGTTGCCAGCGTGCTTCCCTCGCAGTTATAGCCCAGAGTTTTGCGGCAGTCCTGAACTCTACTGCTGTGCTTTGGAATCTTCCCTGTCAACCTTTTTTACCAAAAAACGGACAAAGCAGATCCAAGGCCACATAACAATCTGGGAGAGGGTATCATACCGAAAGTAGTCTCTCCCAGATTGCTAAACTTGCTCAATCCCTGTTCCTCTAAAATGTTTGGCTTTTCATATCTGGAGATCACTTTTTTCCCTAGAGCAAATCTTTGCGTTCGGTCTTGTTGCAAGTGATCTTTCTGGAGCCTCATATTTAGTATTTCTCGTAAAAAGATTTGTATACCGCGCATGAAGACAAATACAACCCGAGCTGGTTGTACTCGCGATCCAAGTGTCACGCACGTCTTGCGGGGATGAGCTAGACATGATTGAAATATTTAGACGTCGACAATTTGAAACCGAAATCGAAACAAAAAACTCCAAAACGTTAGAGAGAGGAAAAAAAAAACAAACAGGAGCAGGGACCAGCAAAAAAGACACACACCATAATACGCTGGTTTTCGCGGAATTGTAGCGTTAGAGGCTATTGAAAAAAGTTCATTCATATCAGAGAGCGTTTCGTTCGAAATTTCCGAAGTCTGGAAAAAAAAGAGATGTATTAATATACGGAAGAGGTTTGCCACTCTTCGTAAAATTTATCTAGAAGCAAGGCGAAAAAGTTCGTTGGCCTCCCAATATTTAGGAACTAAATATGGAAAACAGGAAGTCTGGTAAATTACGCGAAACAAATGTCGAGAATATGGGGGAAAGCTTTTTGATAAGAATGATTCAATAGGCAGAGACCAAAAGATGTGCGGTGCTCCAACTCCTCGCACAGACCCGACCAACTACGACAAATAGGAACAGGTGTACCCACTTGTCGAATATGCACGCTACCCCGTTCCCTGACCGTGGAACAACAATATGCCTAAATACATACTTCGTACGTACGTTTTAACCCCTGCTGCGCACTTTTCGAGTACCCTTACAAGTACTTGCGGATAACAAGTTTTCGCTACTTCTTGGTAGAAAATACCGGGGCCGTATTGTTGAAATTCCAGTACGAACAAGCCGGCATTATACCCCGATAATTCCGGCCGCCCAGCCGAATGTCACTTTATGAACAGAAAAACTATGTTGAGTAAACCTCCCCGGACACCATGAGATGTTTACTGCCTGCTCAAGACCAAGGGCTGACAATTGTTGTATGACCTGAATCTTTAGGATAAGGCCACGCTGACGAATAGCATTGGTGAAGCCGAGGTTGAAAGCTAGTCAATAGGCAAGTGCCGCGCTATATTTAGGTGTTTTTTCTGCGGTCGGTGTATATTTACCCTGGATACGAACCGTACATCCTGTAACTTCTCTACTTGTGACCTTTTGCACCGATATTGTCAAGTAGAGGAGTAAATGCTGAAGACATCACGGTCTGACGTCACACCTAACGGTAATGGACCGCGCCTAGCTGTGCCTACACGACAATGCTGTACTTTAAGTTTTTCACATCTCAGGAGATTGACGGGCAAGACAGCGCTGAAGACATCAGTGACATATATTTGTCGGGCACCTATCGCGTTGTTCGTGGCAATTGCGTACGCGGCCATCAGTGGGCTATTGGGCGATTCGGTTCGGTGTAGCAATATGGAAAACTCGGGAGAAGCGTGTTTATATAGTTGTGACAGAAAATTAATACCCCGAACGTACCTTCCAATCATTCGATATTGTCGGGGCTGCCACTTGAACGCAACATTTCAGGAGCACGTTGGACAACGGTGGCTTTGTCAAAGACGCCTTGCCCTCTGTGGGGCATCATCGAGCAGAAAGCCTCATGTTGGGCTAAATATGACCAGCATGACAGTGGAACAATTACATACTGTGTGGTCCGATACACTTCATGCGGGCGTCGGAAATACATTGCTCCAGTGAGGTATGATGTAGACTATTAATAGGCCTGTGTTGTAGAAACAAACCTGCAATAGTCGGTCATAGAGAAAAACACAATGCAGATGTCGGGCCTACACGTGAAAGCGGGTCTGAGGGGCCAATCTCAGATGATTGTGTTCGCAACACTCTCATTCGAATGGAGGAACCGCGCGTAAAAACGTGCAGGAATGTATTCCTAGTGTATGCATATAAGTGTGATCGTCGGAAGAAATTAGAGAGAAGACGGGGCGTGCGGGTCTGGACACCCACAAATCTTGATATAACCTTTTGTTTGTGTCGCCTTCGTATGTTTCATGCGCACCTCTGCATGTCCATTCGCTTGTTCAGGACCTCGGCGAAATTCGTAAGCCTTTGCAGGCGTCGACGGCACTGATCGAGTGTGCTTGGACACCAATGGTCTATGCTCCGAGAGAAACTCCGACACTGAAAAACATTTCATACGTCTTGGTCCCGAAAGTACGTATTACGAAAACGTATGCAATCCACTACCGAACCCTACGGTTGTTTTAATATACGCCGAAACAGCAGGCGTCTCAGTGAATGTTTCCTCCAGCTGCCTCCTTATCATAGAGTCAAATCCTGTCCGGATACGCTTTCGGTGTCAACCTTCAAACATAAATACTTATTCCTTTTATTATAACATACCTGGTATGGTGGTGTGCCGTACGGTGCGGCATCGTGTTCTGTGAAACGGTTCTTCACCTGGTGGAGTGAAATTGGCCTTAATCGCTGCGCTCTCAACTGGCACTTGACATTTGAAGTGAGGGGGGACAAATATCCTCGCCGCGCCAACGAATCAGCACAAAGCTACGAACACCAAGTGAATAAACATCGTCTTGCCAACATATTCCACAAATGTATCGAAACCAGTAGCTCGTTGGCCAAAACCGGGTTGACGAATGACGCCTCCAACTTCGACAGGGACGATCCTTTCAGCATCCAGTAAAAGTCCAGCACAAACAATGAGTTTCACGCAAACCCGAATGCATGATCTGTAATTAGTTGACTGCAGCTGTTCAAATATATTTCCCGAGGTGTGGTTGGCAAAAAAACATAATAGTTACCTGGTATCATTTTTTAAACCCCTGCAGTAAAACGCAGACACTCTAATATACCCCTGCTTCCCAACTTGGCCGTGACTCTAACTTAGAGCAGACTTATCGGAAACCCCTAAAACATCTCAGTCTTGACAAGCCGCGTTTGCAATCTCGTCTGGTTTTGCCCACACTGGCGAACAACATATACTTGTTAGAGGTTTATCACAGAAGAATGAACTTATCTCGAGATTGATCCCCCGCAAGTTCTCAACAGACACAATTCACCTCGACGAAAATGTGCCCCAATACTGGTAGAAAATTGTCAAGTATTAGGGTGCAGGAAATAAGAGAAAAAGCCATCCCCAACTGAGCGTTCGTACGTAGCATGCAGACGGTTCCAGCTCTTCTCGGGAAATCCCTGCTAGCGAACTTGTTTGAGGAGCTTGAGGGGGTGTGTGAGTGCGTCGTGTGCGCCAGGCAGCGGTCGTACGCAGTGGGAAACGACTCACGATGCGTTTTCGTGTATTCGAAGTTACGAGCGAGTAGCAAATAAAGCTCGTCGAAAGTCTTGAATGTCTAACTTCACGCAGTCGACTATAATAGAACATTGACTACTTTATCGATGGAAAAAAAGCTTTCGAAATAATGGTAATGTTCTCCAGATAGATGATATATATCTCGGGCAGTGGTTGTCCAAGATTTCGCCCGGCGCAAAACATCTTGACCACGCTCAAGTTTCTCGGAATCTTGGGTCATCGATTTCTCAACTACGTAATACGAATCTCGGTTGCAAATCACGATATTTGTTTCCAAAAGGTGCGCAAATATTGATACTACAATTACGTGCAGGTGCTGACGGACGAGTTTGAAGGCGTGCCAGTACCCAATTGTTACACTGATTTAGGGAAGAAACAACACAGTGTCCGTCCCGATGAACAACGGCAACGCCCATTGCCAGTATGAATTAACACCAGCCAAAACTACGAAATACACTAGATGCAGGTCGAGCGGTATCGGGCCACGATTCTGGTCGGTCAGAAACTATTTGGACAACAGACAGCGACCCCTACGTTTGAAGTGTGTCGGAGTCATATCACGACACCCGTGCTATTTAACGCAAGCTGGCGCATCACCCATGCGGCGTGCTCAAAGGTTTGTTTTACCGGCGTCGAAACGCTCGTCACACGACTCCTACCTCGCTCTGATGTTGTGATTGTCCTTGGCTGTCCGCGCTTCGTATTAAGCATGTAGACTAAACAGTACTTACTTGTAGTTTTTGTCAGTGCAGAAGCAGTTTATGCCGTCTAGTCCGTTCCGACCTGAAAAATGAAGACACAGTGGGCAGACTGTGCGACTGTTCACTCGAGTTGCCCCTCCTGGTTTCAGAGCTTTTCCGCTGCAGGTACATAAACAATATGGAATATCTTAATTTATTTACCGGTGGAGCGCTGCATGTGTATTATATGTCAATGCATAAGTTTCTCCATGATGCTCAACTCGATCGAATAGGTGCAAGGTGGGTGTTCGACACAGATCAACGAGCGGAAGCGTTTTGCTACGGCTGCTCGTTTTAGTACTTCAACAGTGCGTGCAACGTGGTTGTAAGACAACTTGGTTCACCTCTTGTCGTATATATCGTGATTGATGCAGAATTAGCATGAACTTCACATAATAGTACTTCTATTGGGAATCAGCATGCCATGCGAAATACACCAAGATGAAATGTTTGTCTCCCCAAGTGGAGCAATCAATCACAATAACTTCACTCACCCTGGCTGCTTGCAATTCAGAATCCGCTGGAGAACACTAAGTGAAGATACTGGAGTCGACGGTCACGTTGTTTATGTGTTGCAGCTCATGTGTAACGGGTAACACCCTTTTAGTCTCTTCGGGCATATCACGGAAACAGCTGTATTCAAAAAGTATTAGCGCGAAAGTAATTTACACGACCAGAATATCTACCATTTGCAACCCTCTGGAAGAATAAAATGTTTCTGCGTTCCAGCAACGAAGGGTCTGGGCTGAATATCGGAACTTTACTTGGCGATACAGCCCATAACAACTCTAGACTCCTCTGAACGCTCCTCGGAGTTTACCCAGAGCTTCCCGTGAAGCTGTTCTGTCTCTCGGGGGTCCATGTTTGATGTTTGACTCAATCAGTCGCTTTTCTCTGAAGAGTGAACAACGATAAAGTCTGTGAGAACTGGAGACAGAAAGCGTGTAGCTTTGAACCTTTCCGGTTACAAAAACACACGATGGCCTCGTAAATGACAGTATCAGCGAACAGTCACACCTGGAATTCAAACGAAGGAGAAACTGCTGAACGAACCTCTCGCAAAACTCATTGGATAATCCAGAGTAGTACTGCGTTGTTACTGACAGCTCCGCCGATTTCGGGGGACCATAGTAGATAGGACCAAATATATCGATAACAAAGCGCTGTATTTGCGTGTACCGTAGTCTTTTTTGGTATAATCCCCTGTAACGCCAAAACAACACGGTTTTCAGAGCACATTCAAACTCTTTTTAGCAGATGGTCCGACTGAATACTCGGCTTCAAGAATAGCTCTCCCCTTCGGTTCGAACGATGTCCCCCGCCGCGTATATGGGGGATGATCCACGTGCAACACGTTAACCTCGATTGGTTTTCCAGGGCACGGACAGAATGATCTTCGAGGGGAGCAATGGGAAGGTTGTTCACCACTAAGTCCCCGTACCGAAGCAATCTAAGAGCCTATGACCTGGCACGGCGATCTGACCTTTGTTACCGTATCACCTAAGATTTCACCCTTGTGCTCGGTTAATGCAATCCCTGCTCCGCCAGACACGACACCCCATATTTCTTGCATCGTGCAGCCATCGTTAGAGCTAGTTTGATGCTAACGTTGGCAATGTCAACTCCGGCATGCCGCTTGCAGTAAGCCGGTGTATCGCTGTTCTCGACACTGGACGCAGGAACATCACACTGGAGTCGTGTTAGCAGTGCCTGCCGCGGACGTATATCATGCTCTCTTGAGCATGTAGTCGTCAGTTTATTAGTGTCTTGGTACTGAGGTACGGTCCCCTGGTGCCTATGGCATGTGAGCAACGGTCAC
>JBBMHQ010083750.1:0-12733 GCA_037834295.1 Postelsia palmaeformis | reverse complement strand
GTAAGTAGGTGTCAGCCATTCCAACATCCTCATGCCGCCTCTGGTAGTTTGCCCCCGTGCTGCCTCCAACATTAAAGAACGGTGTGGTCGTGCAGGAATTATGCGAGCAATGCTTGTGGCAGGCTTTACCCATGCCGTGTAGTTCATGATTTTTGCAGTACTCCGGGCTCTTCCTGCCCTCAACGTTGAACGAAGGTATTCTTGCACAATGGCCTTGAAAGAAGTGTCGTCTGGCGCTTTCATTTCACCACTTTGTTTTTTGCATGCTGACTACGGTGCATCGCGACTTTAAGGTCAGGCAAGTTAGAGGAGGCAGTTACCGTGCAGGAGAGACATACGCAACGCTTGGCGTGAGGTTCGAGCATGCTGTCCTCCGCACGCTTCTTGCAATACACAGCCATCATGATGCCTCGGATACTGTAGCATGCCCGCGATGTGCAGCCATGATTTGCACCACGTCCTAGTTTTGTCATTCTGTGTGTCAGCAAACTTCCATCAAGCGTAAACGAAAGGCGGGTGGAGGGAGGGGGGGGGGGTGTACTCGATAGGAGATATGTACTCGATCTCATATATGGCCGTAGTTGTATGACCATAGACCCTCGCATCCCTATAATGCCGGGACGAAGCATGTCGAGTTTTCACCCACTAGACAGACATTGCTTGCACCAAGCGCGAGGCGCCGTGAGATGTCTGGCGAATCGCATGAAGGGTGAGCTGCATCCTACTAAGAATCGCTATTGAAGCGGACTTGCATATGAATGACAGCTTCAATGAGTTGATTTGATTTCTGGCGTAGGCAATTCCAGCGACAGCAATAGGAGTACTAGGTAACTGCATCTGGGGCGCCTTACCATAAACCCTACGTGATACGTTAAATTATTTTGTGCGGAGCAAAGGTTCTTTACCTCGCACAAATGATTTAACCTGACAACCAGCTGTCGGTAACCGCCAAAAAACAGCAAAAAAACGGTACCCTGGTTGTCTAGCTCACGTAGTGAGCGGCATGTTTTACAGTGTCGTTGCCAAATGCCGCCAAGCCAACCTATGTATAATAGGGGAGGTATCAACAACGCCCACGTACGCCTGCGGTCAGAAAAAGTGAGGCTAATAACTTCGGAAATACATGACTTGATCATGACTCTCCTTCGTCCTTCCGCGTGTTGGATACTATTTTGACAGTAACTGATACACAGCGACATACACCAACACCACCACGGAACATGACCAGCTACAACGATGACCTTGCAATGCTGTGTGAGTGTAGTGTTGTAGAGATGCGTTGGGAGGGGGGATATTTAATGCTGGGTTCGAAGGAATCCTACTGACTACAATTTCCTACTTGAAACGATCGAATCCAGGTCCTACGCACCCCGGAGATATATATTACGGTTTAAAGCTCCGCTTCAGAGACACCAAATTAGCGGTTTTGCTAAGGCAGAGGATGCCGGACAGCCGAAATGGTCTAAGTCGGTTTCTATTATTTCGAGTAGAACACGACAGTCGAGGCTCCGCGACAGGATCAGCTAGAATCACGGATTGGACAATATGCGGCCATGCAAAGCATCTTGGTGGGCGCTTGAAGTGGGGGTATCAACGACAATTTACAGAGCCAGAGTAGAGCCTACGCTGCCGGCGACACAAAGCGGACACGTTCGAGGTCTGAGCCAGCACATGGGTCTTGTCGACAGTTCAGTTGTTGAGTTCCTTCACCTTCACTGTATAGGCAGTTCGTACTTCACGCATGAAGAAGACGGATTTTTATTTTTTTTGACATGAACAGCTTACATGTTGCCAGGAGTCATTGCTGCTGGCGCAACAGTCGTCATCAATGTATACGGAGTAATTTATATGCGGTAAGCGTAGCGCAGTTACAGTCCAGAAAAAACCCTCATACTTTCAATCGTGTGGAAAATGATCGCAATAAAGCTCAGCACGTCTCGACACCGGAACGCTGAGCAGTACAGCTCCAATCCGACAAGCACGTACGATTGTATAAACTCGGCCATAACGACGCGTGAGGGTGCTATTTTTTGGCCATAATATTTTCGACTGAGCTGCTTCACCCAGTATCGTTACAAAACCGTCGACTCTTTACCTTTGTCGTTGCCCCCGAAAAAAATCACTCAAGCGCTGTTCTCGCTTTGGTCGTCTTTTTTTTGTTAAGTCGCAGTTGGAGTTTGTGCGAATGTGGAGAGATATTAGTCGCCACCGGCACGGGCGGCATCTCAGCAGGCCAGGATTTGCTCTCAGTCTGGCTGTATGCTATATTTTACTTGGACAACCATGAGCAAAAATTGTGCGCTTCACGTTCGCGTGCCCCATTGTGAAATACAGTTACTATATTACATGATAGTGTGGTATGCCAGTACAACAGTACGATACCACGGCGGAGACAGGACGTCCCACCCCCCGACAACCATCAACAAGTTGGGTTTGCCTGGTCTATACGGCAAAGTAATATATTCAGGAAATCACCTATGTCTGCCGATATCTGCATATCGCAATGTTTCCCCTCGCCTCCACGGAAAGCCTACACGGCTCGACAGTTTGAAGTACTCCCTTAAATTGTTGCAGTAGATCTTGACGTTCCAGCACATACGCACGTACGTAGTTGTTGGCGAGTCTCCCTATCGTATATGCTATTGGCCATTTGTGCTCTTCTTGATATTCAAAACCCGCAGTATGCACACACACACACCTCCTGAAAGATTGTAGAGGGTGGTACAATAGCGCAGGAGGTGGTGATGTTCGCGCCCTTTTATCCCGGAGCTCTTCGTTTCTTGAATCGGGAGGACCAAATAAATATACAGGGGTAACAAGATGATCAACAGAGACGTATGTACCTGTCTGTACTATTACGGGGGACCATCGTCGGTAGGACCAAAAGTTCTTACTGCTATTAAAATAGCGGCATTTGATGATTTCTGTGAGTATCGCGGCCTTTTTTTGAATATAGTCCCCCATAATACACAGAATATTGAAGAGTAAAAGTGACCTTGTTTTCGTCTTGAAGTTGATGCGAAATACGTGTTTTCGTGCTGCTTGACTACTTCAAAGTAGTGGTGGTGCACCATACCTTTTTACAGCCTACTGTTATTAGTATGGTTACTCTGGGAGAGTGGAAATGACGAAAGTGACAGATCTACCGCGATTGCTACTTCCAATGATGACACACAGCAGCAGCGGCAGTGGTCTGCGACGGGGACCTGGTCTTGACAAAAACTCAGCCCATGACCAACCCGTTTGATAGCGGGCAAATGCAACTACCATGAATGACCGTCTAGAAACATGCACATGGATCAAGGTTCTACGGGACAAGAGCTTGCAATCGGCGTCCTTCGATTTTTCCTAAACCTGGAAGAAACCTACTTTTCACTATTCGAGACGGATCGAGTTACGTGTCATCAATATCCCCGAATTCACGAAAAAAAGCCTCTATTTCCAGTACAACTTCATCAAACAACAGTAGCTATCATATAGCATTACTGCTGCGGCAGCTACAACTCCTCCTGCTTCTACTACTACCTTTCTTTTGCGACAACAACTAACTACTACCCTCACTGCTACTCTGTTAGAACTACTACTACTATTTTTCATACTACAGCGGATAGTTGTTTTCATTCTGAGCCCGACCACAGCCCGCCACATGTCACTGACCATTGTGCTGAGTTGTTTCTGCTGGAGTTACCGGATGCGCAAAAACGCGAGCCAGCGCCGAGACCAAATATCCTGTCGTTGTGGTCTGGTGCGGCGAAAACACGCGCTGGGTGCGCTGCACAGCACGTTGGACTGAAGCGTCTTGGGGAACTCTGACTGCCTTTCTTTCGTCTGACGGCGAAGGAACGTGCCGAGAAAAGTCTTCTTGGTATTTAGTACTTCGCAACGTGACTGACTGCTTCTGCTGCAGGTATTGCTGCTGTGCCGCTGCTGTTGTGGCCATTACGAGTGCGTATCGACCTAGACGTGATGGCCGTGTGCACTTCTCTTGATCTCTGTGCCCAAACTCGCGCAAGCTATTGTAGTTTGTCTACGGAGAGCTGAACAGTTGTGTCACCATCCAACTCATCGAGTATTCTGCCTCTTCTTGTTTGATTAATAGTGAAGAACATCCTTCATCAAGAAACCTTGACCTCTTAGTATGAGTGGTCTAACGGCTTGAAGTACTGTATGGAACAAACACAGTGGTATGAGAGATGGGAAATGTTGGTAGTATGGTATATGATCAAATATCATGTGGTACGGTATCAGACGGTATGGTACGGATATAACACAGTATTTGATGTACTGATTTCGGCTCTCATCGTCCAGTGTGCGATCGGCGGTGACGCACGCGGCATCCGCCTACCGGCATCGCTAAGTATGATGCTCGAGGGGGGGGGTTCTTAATTCGACGACCGGATGGAAAGAAATTCTAATAGGTTGGGTTCTGTAGGGTACCTACAGAACCTGCCCGGGGCGTTAACCCCGGATATACCCCACAGAAAACTTCTGTAAGTTATACGACGCATTTCTACCCGTATTCGGAATCTCTGTAAGATATATTTGTACGACTTTTATACCGTACCCGGAACTTCTGAAAGTTATGAACGTCTCGATTCAGATCACCTGGAGTATCGGTACAACATTTTCGTACCTACCTGGAACTTCTGTGAGTTCTGTACGCCCGTGCACAATGCCCTGAACTTCTGTGAGTTCATCAAGGGTTCTATACCTGTACCCGGAACCAGTGTTAGATGTGTGCGACCTTCCAACCCGGACCCGGAACTTTTTTAGGCTCCGTGTGACCGAGCCACAATACCCAGAGTACCGGTACACGATCTGTGTTTCTGCCTGGAACTTCTGTGAGCCATGTACGCCCGTGCCACAACACCGGGAACTTCTGTGAGTGATGGAAGACACCTAAATATCCTAACACTAATTCCGAAACCCTACAGAACCTGATGTCGCAATTATATACTGTGTCTGTGTTTGAGTATCGGACGAATGTTAGTCACCAATTCCCTGGTTTGGAACTCTGTAAACTCCTTACGCGGGGTAACAACGCGAACTACTACGAGGGTACACATTTTGGGAACGCGCCATGTAAAAAAACGTGATGTTGAAATAGGGATACATAAGCGCAATGGGGGACATAGAGCAAGCATACGTGTGGGGATTTGCAACGAGGTTCGTAGACCAAGGTTATTGTGGAAGACGGTTGGCGGGAACGTTGCCTGTAGGTTGTAGTTGATATTTTATTTCCCTGACTTCTTCGCCCTCGACCCCCGGTGTGCGTGCAGTTGTGGTAAAACTTTAGATAGCGGTAAGGCGTGGTGGTGCTCTTCGAACAATGAAGGTGGTAGTGGCAACACAGATCGGAATGCCAGTGAGCTCGTTCAGCAGTGTTGTCGTTTAAGAGGAGCAACCACGCTAGCGGTGGCGGTAACAAAATCTGTACGGGTGATTCGAAGAAAGGGGGACTGGACGTCATACGCGTACAATGCGTACCCGCACAATATCACCGACGACCCACAATAGGTGTGACGCGATGTGGTGGTGGCAAATGTGGTGAAATAAAAATAGCTGGGGAAAATAGCAGTAATGTGAGAGCCAAAACCTCAGAGCACATAAAACAGGAATTGTCTCGAATACCCTGTAGCCGTCGAAGGCTAGCTCAATACTATACCATTTAAGTCTCAGTCATCCGGTATAGCCGTGTAGCATACATAGCGCATTGCCAGAGTCGCTGCACTTTTGGAGTCAAGACACCCAGAGGGCTTATGTAGCTGTGATACAGGTACCTGCTTCAGGGGAGAAATTTTTCACACCCACTACAAAAAACAGGATATTGACTGCGTTCGAGGTACCTTCTGCGAGTGGAGGCAGACGTGAGAAAGTTGCTTAAATGGTCAGCGCAGCCAGGACGTTGTGCCCTGTTTCTGCCTCCTCACCCTCCCCATAGTTCGTTCCGTGGGGGGTTGAAGTGGGGGGAAGGTGCAAGTAGCCAGGGTTCCGGAATGTTCATTTTCTTCGATGGTTTCGCTTGAGCTCGATCGGAAGAGTCGAACACTTCGATATCGTACAGACGCTTCGGTCATCATACACAAATGTGGGTCATAGTAGTTAGAACATATGGTCGGTGTCATGTCATAGTGGGAGGTCAGAGAGGGTACAACAGGGTGACCAAGATCCTCCGGGGATGGCTTATTATTGCAATAGAGGTAATAGTCTAACACGAAGAATGCCTCTGTCCAACGACGTGGAAATTCGAACAACAAAGCACGCCTCAATATATACTCCTGTGCACACGCGGTATGCCACAGAAGGCGTTCGCTCAGGCCGACGTTAGACACGACGAGTTCTGCACTGGAAGTTATCTCAATTGTTGGCACAGACTACCGGAAAGGTATTTGCATCCCAAAGCCATTTCCGCTCTGTCTACCCAGACACCGTGATTACTTGTTGGCTGTTAGGCTCAAAATCTCGTCGGAGTCTTTGTGTCATGAGCGCATCTAAACCAGGGGGCTTTAGATCGAAGGCTGATTTTTTTCGTCTCAATCCCTGATCATCTTTGGAGACCCACACGCCGATTGACGGGGAGTTCGGGTTTACGTTAGGTGGACTGATTGTAGTTATCCCGGTGTCCGTGCACTTCTATTTGTCAACCGGGGCGTGGTTGGCACAGAGACAGGACACAAGCAACCCGCTCCGGGGTCGGGAAACCTTCTGCATATACGCCCAGAATATCTTCACCGTCTTCCGTACTTCGTACTAACCCTAAACCTTACTTCGAATCGAATTCCGGCCACCAGCGACCAAGGAAGTCGAAAAAACGTTGCTAGGGTGTAAAGGTCATTTTCAAAACCCTATGTTTCAGTGCATCAGACACTTCACCAAATAACCATCATGCCTGTAGGTGGTCTTGTGAGTCGATAAGCTTCACGTTTTAGCGATGTGCACCGCCATGGTATTATCGCTTATTGTCTCCGGCAACAACCTATTCACGTATCTGATCATTACTACAGCGCTACTAGTCCAAGGGGCACATACGTGGTGGTGGCAGCGGGGTGTCTTCTTTTTCGTATCATCATTAGAGAGCAGCAGTTCTCAACACAAAAGTGCACGAAGTTTCGTGCCAATGCCGTTCACCAAAAACAGAGAATACACGATGTAGTGAAAAAAAGACAGCCAGTCATCGCCTGTCAAGATCTTAGTCAAAGCTGGCAGACGTATTGTTTCAAGTCCATCGACTATTTCCCAGACATTCAGACCACCATTTTTCCCAACAGTTTTCTAAGCTTATGCGCTGCCTATCAGGTACGCCTCTTCAACCCCAGACATTCATACCACTATTTTTCCGAACAGTTTTCTTAGCCTATGCGCTGCGTATCAGGTACGCCTCTTCAACATCATATCCTAAAGGTACCAAGAGTCCCTTCTCAACTACCGTGGTACTGCAAGTACTCTTGACATCAACGCCCCTTTCCCTTTTACGACCAACTTTTGATTGCAATGAAAATACTAATCTATGAGTGTAAGCATGGCAAACCCGCGATCCTCAAAAGCACTAAATGCACGGCCCCTGTGATACTCCACACATATGTCGTACGGGCGAGCGGCACCTAGATGTATGAACGACGGGTTGATGCAAGTGCAGGCCGAAGAGGAGAGTACAACTACAAATAAACTGATGCTTGTATGACGTACGTCAGCCTCGCCACGACGTTAATAGTGCAGAAACCACGCCGCAACACATTTGGGTTGCGTCTACTATCTCAGTGCCCAATGGCGAATGTCTCAAACGGTCGTGGGGAGGCGCGGGGGAGCGCCTACCACGGCTCTCTCCAAACAAATCTACGGTACGCAACGTATGTGTATATACCGAAAACAGTTACAAAAGTGGGAAATCCCCAGAAAACTGGTGTAACAGGTATGCGACTTGCATCGAACTAACTCGCGCACCATATACATCGCTGCCACTGCTTAACAGCGTCATGTTCGGTATCTTATCCTCAAAACTAAAAACCAACCTACCGAAATCGCCATCAACTGCTCGTTCTGGCCGCCGCCTAATATAGTACGTTTTCGCGCGGACATTATCACTGGCGGAGTTAGTATGATCAGCACTAGTGGTATTTTGACTGCCCAACAAAACCTCCAGGGAAAAGAAACATCTAACATCCGCACAAACGGCGGCTGACGAAGAACTCAGCCGTACTCCTAGCAAATGTACCGGTGCAAGGCCCTAGCATAGCTAGTATGGATAGTTTGGATGATAATTCGAATTCAAAATCCACCAAAAGAGTAAGGTAGCATCACCAAGCGTCCCGTACCTTTTATTTACGCAGTTCGCATCGAACGATATATTCTGCATAATCTGACTCCCTTTCGCAAACGTAGGGGGGTGCGCCTTGAACTTCGAGCTAAGCACGCCCTCTGCTTCTGACGGTATCAAACAACACCTTGAAGCTGAAGCTTAGAACCTGCCAGGGAGTACTAAAAGCCTCCTAAAAAAAAAATGACTCTCAACAAAAAAAAAACTTTTTACAATTGACTCCAACCGCTGCAAAAAACCGGGGCCTGCAATCGCACCCTCCTAGAAATATCCCTCCGTTTTGACGTGGAGTGACGGGCTCGTAACGGTACTGTCGGATGAGCGGCTGGGGGCGGTCCTGGTGTGTTTGTTTGGTACCGTGAGGACAAGGCCGTCGGTTCGGGGACCGTGATTGTTACAGTGAGAAGGCTGACTCGCGGTGGTTCCCCAGGTTGCAAAGTCCCTACAACCCGCTACCTTGCACATGGCTCTGAAGTTCACAACAGGACCGTCCACGATAACGCTCTTATGGCCAGCGCAAAGGGTGCCCGTACCGTCAGCCAGATTACCCCATGACGCTAACCTGGAGCAGGAAGGTTGCGAACACCGCTTTGTGAACTGGAGTAGGATCATGCCGTCTTTAGCATGTTTTTTGCAGTTCACTGCTACCTTGCTACCCTCGAAGTTAAACGAAGGAATCTTCGTGCAGTCTTCATGAGAGCAGTGCTTGTGACAGACGTCGACCATGCCTTTCTCGGCGTGCGTTTTGCAGAAAGCCGCCTTCTTCATGCCCTTTGTATTGAAGGAAGGCGACTTAGTGCAGGTGGAATATGCACATCGTTTGAAGTGGACGTTTACCATTCCAATTTTGGCATGCACCTTACAGTACGCCGGCTTCCTGCCCTCGACATTGAACGAAGGCATCGTTTTGCATGAATCAATCAAGCAACGAGAAGTGCAGACATCAATCATGCCGTCCACGGCATGGCGTTTGCAGTAAGCTGCCCCCTTGCTGCCCTCCACGTTGAATGAAGGCCACAGAGTACATGTGGTATGCGCGCATTGTGTATAAGAGCTCGCCTTATTTCTAACGTAAAGCATTCCATCTGTTGCATGTAGCTTGCAATAAGCCGGCTTGCTGCCTTCGGTATTGAATGAAGGTCTAGTCGCGCAGGTCGGGTGTAGGCAAGACGTCTGGTATACGCGTAACATGCCGTCCTTAGAATGTTGCTTGCAGAACATGGCAGGCTTCATGCCGCCGATATTGAAAGAAGGTGAGGTCTTGCAAGAGCCATGTGAGCAGTGCTTTTTCCCAGCGTTGTCGTCCCCAGCACTCTGCGTGCCAGCGAGCATCCTGACACCCTCGACGTTGCTAGGAGCTCTCCTTGCGGGAGTGCCAGGAGAGCAATGCTTGACGTGGACCTTGACCATGCCATCCTTCGCATGCCTTTTACAGTACGAAACCCTCTTGCTGCCCTGGACACTGTAAGACGCCCTCGTTTTGCAAAAGGGGTTTAAACAAGGCGCCATTATTTGCTCAAGATTGGGCCTGTAAAATACGGGGGGGGGGAGGTGCGGGAGCAGGGGGATAAAAGCACCGTTGTCAGTGCAAGCATAGCTGCACATCTTCAAACACGGCAAATTAAACACGGGATTATTTCGGCAATTTATACATTTTCATCCTGCAGGTCATAGTTCCGACCAAACGTACACAACTCCCTGCTTTTCCGAGCTCCGCGCAAGTGGAAACGACCAGCGGGCAACTCGCTTCGACCAGCCTATGGATTTCAATTCAAGTGTACTAAAAAACACAGAGTAGTTTTAAAGGCGCTTGAGGGCTAGCAGGGCGGAGGACATCTAGGGCATACTCAACCGTACGGCGTCCAAATCCACGAGGCAGTTTTACACCGATGTCTCGCGCAGAGTATAGTGAACAATCAGACGAATTAAAGCTGTCGACCAAGGACTAACCGAACTCAAGGGAGAGAAACCTCGAGATCATGGTCAACGGCGGGAGCCGCTAGTTTGAGCAAAAAAAGGCTTGAGCAGAAATAAGGAAGCCCACCAGAGGTTTCGACCCTATGGTCAACTAGAAAAAAAAAATCCCACCCAAAAAGTCAAGCTCCTGCCTAACAAATGGATTCGGGAGAACGGGCATAGCGCGTCTCGCACAAAACATCACCAGCTACGTTGGTCTAGTTTCGAATAGTAACTTTGCAATCATCAAACGAATAATCGCAATACATATACGGGCAGTAGCAAAACGAGTACAACTCCTGTGCAATTAAGGGCTCTTGAGGTACAAGGATGGCTTCTAAACTTTTCAACAACATCTCTTTATTAGTCAAGTTATCTCATACGAGTATTCCACAAGAAAAAAACAGGTACATACCTTTGGGCATCTTGTTGGCACCAGGAGGCAGTGCGCGGCAGCTATGCGCGAGAGTGAACTGAAAATGCAACGTGTGGGGTTAGTGGGGTACGAAGACTTGCGAATTACTTTGTTGACCGAACTCTGAGCAACAATTCTAGCGCGATTGCGATTATCTTGGCATTTTACCACTCTCGGTCTTTCTGTTATTAATTTCAATAAACCCACGTTTCGGAAGTCAAAGAGAAGAATACAATATTAAGACCAGCGACGGCAAAGGACGACGCTGGTTCAGTTCTGGTGGCCGTTTGTTTGGGAGTAGCCGGACCTCCATACGGGGTTTGTCAACTAACGGGCGCAGCAGCATCAATAACATCTTGCTGCGTTCATCAATTACTTGTGCACGGTCATTGAGACCAGCCCTAAATGACGTCTAACGCTATTTATGGGGGCTCAACAGTCCTCGAATCGCTCCATCATATGAACGCCAGCTTTAGCATAGTGTCCTTTTATCTACGCCCACAAGTCACAGGCACGTGTTATAATGATGTTGACTTTCGGTGACGAGAAAATGTACCAGACGCAGTCCAAAACTTGGAATTACACTCTTGTTAGGTACCTGGTATGATGCAAAGTTCTGTCGGGGGGAAAGATGAAGAAAAAATATTTATATTGCTGATACGGAGAGAACATAATGAAGAAGCGAAGGCGTCGGACAAGAATCCACATCAGGCGTTTCCTTCTTAACAGAAGTGTCGTATTGTTCTTACTGGAAAAAAACAGATGCCAGGCGGGGATTGAAACGGATATTGATTCTTCCGAGGACTACTTGAAAAACACAGATACCTATTATAGTGGTGCACTGCAAAGAAAGAAGGTTTCAAACTAGTCTTGTAGTCATAAATGGGTTGCGATTGCCCCGAACCGAAGACAAATGACCTAACTATAGTGACTGGGGCAGTATCATACCAGTCATCGTGAATATTGTACACCGCTTGTAGAGGTGCCGATGTTAAGGTCCTTCCAAGTCTTGACAACAAAGCTTGTTACAGTGAGCCAAGCGCCACATCGGCCCTCTCGACCGCATCTCCACCGCCCTCGCGAGACAGCCCCCACACCCGCCCCACGCAGCACGCGCTCGGACTCTACAACGACTGAAGGGCTGGCGGGGCCAGGAGTGAGCGGAGGTGCAGTATACGTCTAAAGCAGCAGCGAGTATGTGTGTACAGCCGTAGTAGGTAAGTGGGCGAAGCAGGGATTACAATACGCACAGCTGCAGGTGTGCAAGAATAGCAACAAATGCACGAGGTGCGATTGCAAGCGTAATAAGCACGCACATGCGGTGGGTGCGGTTGTTTGATGCCGTAGTTACGTGCCAGCTATGACGCGTGCTACGATATGGGTATCACTCTTGCCCTCCCAAGGGAAGTAATTATGAAAATATATAGGCACATCGATGGAAGGGACAACCCGGCATCCTATAATTGTGTCGCACACTTGATTGCTTTTATCACCCAGGCCACGGGATTTTCCGTCAATTTATGCAGCAATGTCGTTGCGCATGAATCAGGCCCCTTTTGTTCGCTTTTTTCGAGGTGTCGCTCCTTAAATTCACGCCATCACTCTGATCAGACTTACCAGAACAAATAGAAAAAAATGAAAAAAAAAATATCGGTCTGTACAGATTGAATATTGCCAGGTATCAGCGGTGATGAGCACATATATATGATTTTGCATCCGTGCGTAGCGATAACAGGGCAACTGAAGCTACCCTGAAACGGCCCCACCCTTAGAATTAGAAGACACGGGAGATATACTGCAGGGGCGGGTGCGGTACTCTTGTATTGTCACTTGTTCGCAGCAGTGCACGAAACTGTCGTGCGAGTTAGAACACGAGAACGATACAGCTTTTCCCACGTATTTTATGTAGCCGTACTGCTGGACACACAATTGCAAAAAAACATATTGTGGTAGGAAAATGAGATCGCACGTATGTTGTTGTTGTTGTTGTTGTCTTCACATTAAATCGTCTTTTCTACCCAACTTCATCAGTACACCCAGTGTCCGTC
>JBBMHQ010083730.1:0-11358 GCA_037834295.1 Postelsia palmaeformis | reverse complement strand
TCATCGGCTCTAAAATCACGATATTGCCTTGTTCTTCTTGGGCGAGTTAGTTCTTCGTTTCACGAATATCATGTTAAGAGTGTTTTATCCGATTATTGATATAAGGACAGTCACTTTTAGTTAAAAAAACGTTTTCATGGTGGACGTGAGATTCGAATTCACGACCAGCGACCCATGTCCTGTCGATACTCGCGATTTGTTCAGGTCTCAGTCCGTCGGCTACGGGTCGAAGTTTCACCGACCGCCTACATCCAACCTAAGTTTAATACCAGTAACAACAGCTTAGTCTGGTGTTGCAACGGGATCTAAGGGTTAAATTGGCACACGACACCAAATTGCGAACGTGGAAGTGTGGTGACCTTAAGCTTTATTTTTACCAACCCGCCGAAGGATAAAAAAAAGAAAAAATTACGGCTTAACAACTACGATATCTTAACCCATCATCTTAAAATTCAGGTAGCGTAGTAACGTAACGCCGCAACAATTGATGTCATCCGAGGTGTGGATATCTTCGCGTCAATTGCATTCTTAATACTCCAGAAGTGTCTCTTGTGTATGGTCTTCTTGTTCATATTTTCTGGTCTGGTTTGTTTTGTATCGCTGTGTAATGGTGTATCGTACCCGGTAAGTTGGCGTTTCACTTGCTTCACTCAATAGTTCATCAACTTCCGACTATATTTTTGTTTTGCAAACTTTATGTTTCACACTCTGTCACCACATTGATAACTACAGCAGTCGTATCAGGACGGACACTGGGTGCACTGATGTACTTGTCTCCACAAGGAACTGTTTTATCCACCTGTCGATCTCCAGCACCCAGCACACCCTGTCCTCGTCTTGGTTCTTCATCATCGAGCGATGCAAGCTCTGTGCTCACTAAACCACGGCACAGAGATTTTACAATGACCCGAGCGGGGGGGCGGGCGGCCGAAAGAGACTCGGCATAGATGCCTCAATAGTTAGGTTGAGGCCTTTAAGGTGCTCCGAAGCACAAAGGAGTTCACGACACATACCCCGTGGGTGTTTGGATTGAAGGCCGGGGTGTGGATGGCCGCAGCAAAGAAGGCGGGCAAGTGATACCTGGCGCGTTTTGAAGCAGGCGAATGGTTCATGATCAAGTGGGACAATCATGAGGCAAAGCTGAGTAGGAAAGGGGAGGGCGACAGCCGCGGTGAGGAAAACACGGTTAACGAAAGCAGGAAACAGCCAACAGAGCAGGAAGGTACAAGGCCGGCTGGTAGGTAGAACCTGTCTAGGCTGCAAGCACTCGTACCGCAAATCTCTGCGGCTGCTGCGGCTGCTTCGAAGTCGACGCTGTTATGTTTCGGCTTTCTTCCCTTTCGTTCTTGTTTGTTCTGGCTTGGTGTGGGTGGCGAGCCCTGTTTTCCTTGATGGTTGCTTTATTTTTCGTGATCGGCCTCTGATCCGTTTTTTGTTGTATTGCCTGTATCAGCTCCCCCATAGATAGGGGACACGACAGTGATGACTACAGCAGAACATCCCCTCGTACTACTTTCACTTCATTTCGTTGTGGTCGCTTCATGCCTTTACTTTTTGTCCTCCCCTACGTGGGTTTCTGCGCCTTCCCATTTGTTATCCTTCTTGGAGGAACTCTTATATTGTGGGGGGACAAGCGATGAGTCGCTTTTGTATGTTTCGTTTTGCCTGACGCAGGTATGTCTCCTCCGGGGGTTGGGCACGATTGACGAAGACAGGAGGGAGACGGCAGGCAGGGTCCGAACGCACCAAACCGTCTAGTAAAACCTATATATGCTACTCGACCCACGAAATAATGCTGCGGCTGTCTGTAGGCTGTTTTTACTTTTTTTGCTTCGGTATGCCTGTTCTTCCCTTCGGTTATGAGGCTACTCTGTGCATGTTGTATTGTTGATGTTGCTTGCTTCAGCGTTATCTGCCACATCTCCTTCTGGGGGGCACGGCATTGTTCTGTTTCTTCATTTCCATATTGCTCTTCGTCGTTTCTTGCGGTGTTCCTCTTTTTCATTGAGTGCTCATGTCGGGCCAGTCGAATATGTTCATAGTACGGTGAGATGTGTGTGTTCTTCACGTTATAGCCACCCTGGCTCCCAAACGTCTCCTGGTCCCCGGGTTCTACAGGTGAATATCTATATATTATATTGGAACAAAAAAAACGTCGCTGTTTTAACACGCCGCGCCCAGAACTCCGGCTGGTCCGTGCTTACCGAAGAGCGACGGTGACTTGAAATAGGTTCATCACAGCAGCTTGCGTTTCTCTCGAGATTGATCTCCCGCCCGTTCTCAAGAGAGCTCAACATCTCGAGGTAGGTTTTGCAGTGGCTGGGGTCAGTAAAGTTTTAAGGCGCCCCGACTACACGTCACGTATGTAGCCACAGCTCCCCACAGAAAACTACTATCCGCGAAATCGAGGGATGCTCCTGAATGGGTATGTGAGGGCGTCAGATGAGCCAGACGTCAGTCGTAAGGAGCCAGAAATTACTCACGAGATGTTTTGGGTATTCGAAGCTGCGAGCGAGCAGCACAAAAAACTCGCAAGTACTCTAAGACGTTTCATCTCACGCAAGGAAGCATAGCGCAATGGATATATCACCGATGAGGAAATGGTCTCCACTGAGAGATTGCTGTTCTCCAAGCGGACAACGCATCTTTCGAGAAGTCATCGTCGAAGATGCTGCCTGAGGGGAAACTGCTTTCTCGTCATGGATAGGAAGCTATTGGACCCAAACAAATGCAATAAACGGCTACAAAAAAAAAGCTCAGGATTCTTGAATATTTTGAATTAACTACTCTACATCTACGTAATACGGATTTTGGCTGCAAGTCCCTTCCTCTAATTCCGAGGCGTGTGCGAATATTACCGAAGCGCCTACGCGCGGCACTTGCCGATTGACGGCGCGCTCCTAAAGGTGCTAGCGACCGTCGTTTTTACCCGTCGACATCCAGCACAACCAGTGTCCGTGCCGACTCTTCATTCCAAGAGAGATACAACTTACGTGGTCACGAACCTACGCCACAGCGTTGTGCGCCGACTGCAAGAACTCGGTCGAGCTGAAACAATTCCCTTATACATGTACTTCATCGACCTGCGGAAAGCGTATGACTCCGATTACCGCGAGTCGTTGTGAGTGGTGCTCGCAGGCTTCGGCGTACCAGAGAAGATGCTAACCGTTACCCGCCAGTTCCACGAAGGTGTGTGAGCTCGCGCGCGTACGGATGACGGTGAACACTCGGAATGGTTTGACGTCACTCGAGAGCCTGCGACAAGGTGCACCAGTACCTGGTATGTAGTCACCGCTTCTGTTTAATGTATTATATCCTTCTGTGATAGACGCCATGCTGGTGCGCGTCAGTGAAGACCCTAATGGTTTGAGGAACTTGTTTCACCTCGAGGAGGACCTCGGGGAGGACGGGGTGAAGGTCGACCCACTATCTTGCGTACAGAGGGCAGTATAGGGTATGATGTACGCGGATGATGCAGGCATTGTGTCTAGGTCAGCGGAATGCCTTGCAATGATGATAATCGTCACTGTAACCGCTCTCTGAACATCAGGCCTCACTGGATCCGAACCAAGGACGGAGACCATGCTGCTGTGGACCCCGAACCAGGCACTCTAGATCTAACCGCTCGTCATCGAAGCGGCGGGACAGATGTATAGACAAACGGTGCAGTTTTTGCACCTCTGTGGTCTTGTCGTTGCAAGAGCCGACATTAGGCCAGAGATCACACGACATATCCGACTCGCATGGGCATGCTACAATTGGTCCAAACGGGGGCTGTATGGTATAGAAGATACCTCGTTCACTAAAAAGTGCGCATGCTAGAGACCGAGCTGATGGAGACCCTGCTGTACGGGTGTGTGGTGTGGAAGCTTGGCCAGGAGCACTTCGCTGAGCTTCGAACAGCACACCGCAAACTTCTCCTACGAATCATTGGCTTCCAGCGCCGACAATGCACTGACCACCTCATGTCGAACGTCGAGCCCCTCAAAAATGAATGATGCGAGAGCATTGAGACGACCATCCGCTAACGACGACTTCTCTTTTTGTGGGGGTCGTGAAGCGGACGATCAATGAATGACTGGCCCGCCGTGTGATGTTTGGGGCGATGGCTGGCAGGGAAAACCCAGGACTAGGCCGACGAGAAAGTAACTGGACCCAATGCTTAGCAGACAACCTCAGGGTATTTCAAGCCACCAAGGGGTCCACGCGGAACGTTCCCCGTTGCTGTTCAGAGTGGAGACGCTGTTATGGCCAAGAGTGGCCTAGAAGAGCGGGAAGCGGTACCGGGGGGTCATCGAAGCGGCAGAGAGACTGGCTGTGCCACGCAGCTTGGGACCCCGAGAGCGGCGATAAGAAAAGGGGGTAGGGCGGCGTAATGGGAGGGGGGTGTATTCTATGGGAGATATGTACTCGATCTCATGCATGACCGTAGTCGTATGACCATAGACCCTCGTATCCCTACAATCCCGGGACGGAGCATATCGGGTTTTCACCGACCAGGCAGACATTACTTGCACCAAGCGTGAAGCACCGTGGGATGTCTGGCGAGTCGCATGAAGGATGAGCTGCATCCTACTAAGAACCGATTTTGAGGCGGACTTGCATATAGAAAACAGCTTTGATGAGTTGGTTTAGTTTCCGGTGTAGGCAGCTCCAGAGATAGCAATGGGAGTACTGTGTAACTGCCTCTTGGGTGCCTTGCCATAAACACTACGTGATGCGATCATTCCCACTTGTGCGGAATGAAGGTTGTCCACCTTGCACAAACGATCTAACTTGACAACCGGCTCTGACCGACTAAAAAGAAAAGAAAAGAAAGCGGTACCCTCGTTGTTGAACTCACGCACTGAGCGAAATATTTTACAGTGTCATTGCCAACCGACGCCAACCCAGCCTATATATAGTAGGGGAAGCTGTACTGGTACAGCTGTCGACGAATGCAGAATCGAAATTATAGATCGGGTGGCTAGGAATAGGTTCGACTAGCTCGTGAAGTCTAGCAGGTTGATTTTTGTTTCATGTTGATTGGTTCGATAGGGGAAGCGCCAGTACTTACTTGGCATCGCTATCGACGAGTGTAGGAAGGAGACATAAAACTATGTGGCGAGGTTCCCGAATCGATTTTCTAGGTCAGACGGGCACCCATCTTACTATCACCCCCTGGAGTACGAGGTTCTCTTCTGCCCCCCTTCTCTCTTCGTTCGTTTTATTTTTTTAGTCTCTCCCCATGCTTCCTTCCCCCTACCTACTGTCCGTCTACCGGTGCCTTTCCCCTTCCCGTCCTTCGTGCTGCTTCGTCCGTGCAGCAGCTATAAGTCCCTCCTGAGTACGTATGCTCTCCGTCCGGTAGCCTTCCTGACATCCTCGCGTCAGTTGTATCATGTTTAATTCCAGGTTTTTAATTGTCTTATTGTGTTTTCCTGTTCTCGCTTGTGTTGTTGTGTTCTCGTGCCCGGTACGCTGGCATTTTACCTGCTTGACCCTTGAGTTTAATAATTTTCCACCTATGGTCTTCCTCTATTTCACAGTCTACAACCAGATAATTGGTATCTCTCTAGGATCTGGAATCAGGACGAATACTGGGTGTACTGGTGAAGCAGGGTAGAAAGGACGATTTCATGTGAGGATAACCCGCACTGCTGCCTTATGCTCTCGCGCTTTACGCTATGAGGGTGGTCACCAGTGGCCACCTTCGCGTCCCGCCTCAGCAACTACTGTAAGACCGGGGGGTTACTCCCGGAGGAACAGCGCGGCTTCCGCCCCGCACGATCGACGATTGCTATGGTCATCGTCGTGCGCCGGTTGCGAGAGCTCAGACGACAAATGAAAACACCCCTGTAGGTGTGCTTCACCGATCTGCGAAAATCGTACGACTCTGTGGACCGACAGCTGCTATGGGAGGTACTAACACGCTTTGGCGTACCAATCAAAATGCTGACAATTGCCCGTATTTTCCACAAAGGTATGCTGGATCGCGTGCGAACGGATGACGGCGAACACTCGGAATGGTTCGATGTCACGCAGGGGCTGCGGCGAGGCTGCGTGCTACCACCGTTACTGTTCAACGTGTTCTTTGCTGCTGCGTTACTCGTCGTACTGGTACGTCCCAGCCAAGACGAAGCCATCGTAAGGGATTAGGTTGAACTCGGTGATGCTTGAGTAGTCGGAACAGAGGAGCAGGAGCCGTTGGCGTGAGTACGGAGAGCTGTGTGGGGCATATCGTACGCCGACGACGCAGGGATTGCCTCGAAGTCGTCTGAAGGGCTCGCAAAAATGATGGCGGTCATCGTGACTGTCTTCGAAGCAGCAGACCTCACGGTATCGGAAAAGAAGACAGTGACAATGCCTCTACGAGCACCAGACCAGACAACCCTTGCACCACCGCTCGTCATAAAAGCAGCAGGCCAGAGGTATAAGAAGACGGCCCAGTTCTTGTACGGCCCAGGTTTTGTACTCAGGCGGCGTTACCCACGATAACGCTGAACTCTCGCTCGAAATCGACCTACGGACTCGTCTTATGCGAGCATGCCTTGAACGGTTCGGCCCGGAGTTGTATAATAGGACGACCGCCCCCCGTAGCCTGATAGTCCGAATGCTGAAGGCCGAGGTGATTGAGACCCTGCTGTACGGATGTGTGACGTGGACCCTAAGGGCGGAACACTTCGCCAAGCTTCGAACGGCTCACCACCGAGTCCTGCTGCGAGTCATTGGCTTCCAGCGCCGACTTTGTACTAACCATACCACCCTCTCGTACGCCAAGGTATCCAGGATGACACGTTGCGAGAGTATCGAAACGACCAGCTCTCTTTCGCGGGGGCCGTGGTACGGCAAAGGAAGGAAGGAGCGATTACCCAGTCGGGTAATGTCCAGGAAGATGGCTGGTGGGGAGAGCCCGAGACCTGGCGGACAGTATGCGTTGACGCGTAGTCGAAGACCTTAGGGAGTTCCGAGCCATCGAAGGGTCAACGGTACCTGCCCCCTTGATGTTTGAAGTTGGGACCGTGCTGTGGTCCACTGTAGCGAAAAAAAGGCGGGGAAGTGGTACCGGGAGGTCCTTGAAGCAGCAGATGACAGGTTCATGGTGGGGTGGCGCGAGGATGAAACTGAGCTGAGTAGACAGCGCCGCGCATTCGCCGTGGGTCGTGTCCAAGGGAATGAGGGGAGGGGGGCAGCAGAGGGAATGGAAGAAAACCCTACCAAGGGAAGACGGGGAGGAGGACAGGAGGAGTAGAAGGGAAACTGCTGTGGACTAAAGTAGGAAGGAGGTGGCCGACAAGGTAGAAAGGCACCAGGCCGACGAAGAAGTAGAACATGCCTATGCTACTCGTTCCGCCAACTGATGCAGCTGGTTCGAACGTGGTCTTCCTTTGGCCTCCGTTTTTTCCCTTGCACTTGATCCTTTGTGATTTTGTTTCCACTTATTTCTCACCATTTCTTCTAGTATTAAGCCTTTAAAAAAAGATCGTGTGGCGTGGGCGGGTGATGAGCCTGATTTGATTGTTTCGTATTTTCTGACCCCGAGGGCGAGGCGAAGTTGACGAACGCCGAACGATAGCGGCAGACGGGGAGGGAAGCAAGGCACCAGGCAGACTAGCAGGGAGGACCTGTGGCTATGCTACTCCTATTACAAACTGCTGCGGCTACCTGGAGGGTACTTTGTGCTTCGATTCGCCTGTTATTCGTTCTCGGTTCTTACAGTAGTCTTGCCCTGTTCACAAGTACGTAGTTGTGTTTTCCCCCCTTCCCTTTTTTTCCTGCTCGCTCTTTTCAAGTGTCTGCCACACCCTCTGCGTGCGGGCACGACAATTTTTCCTCTGTTTTATTTTTGTTCTCAATCTCTTTCGCTTTGTCTTCTTCGTTTTCGTTCTCTTTGCCGCCTTTCGTTTCTCTGTTTCATATAATGTGTATGTCGTGTCTGTCGTATCAAGTATGCTGACATGGCATTGCATTACCTACTGCTGTGCCTACTGCATACTGGCACCTGGTAATCTGCTGCGGTATCTCTGTTGTTGTCTTCACATTAAATCGCCATTTCTACCAGCGTCATCACTAGATAAAGTGTCCGTCCTGGTTCCTTGTCCTATTTACGGAGGAATATAGCTAACAGGACCAAATATTGTTACTATAAATAGGTAAATATATAGATTTTTGTATGGACCGTAGGTCCTATTAACTATATTCCTCCGTAATAGAGAGATACTGATTATGTGGTCACAAACTGTGAGACAGAGGAAGACAGAAAGTGAAACATTAGTTGCGAATTCAAGTGTTAAGCACGTGGGATGCCAGCGTACCGGGTTCGAGAACACAACAATACAAGCAAGACCAGAGAAGAAGAACAAGACAACATAAATCGAACACAAGATCCTGAAGTAAACCGATTACAAACAACGCAAGGACGTCAGAAACGCTGCTAGACGGAAAGGATACGTACACAGGAAATACAACTTTCTGTCGAGGAGACAAAGCAACACGAAAGAGAATGAGCCACAAGAAAAAGTCTGTAAGGGCTAGTCGAACCAATACCTAGCCACCCGATCTATCGTTTCGTTTCTGCATTTGTTGGCACTTGTATCAGTACGGCTCCCCCTGCCCCCTTTCCCTTGTCGCCGTTCTTGACGGCCTCAGCTGCGTGGCGCAGCCGGCTCCTCTGTGCCTCGACCTCGCACCACCTCGCCATGAAACAGTTCGCCCCTTCGACGACCCAAAGGTACCACTTCCGCTTTTCTTAGCCGCCCTCGGCCGAAACACCGCCTCTACTTCGAACAGCAGAGATAAACTTTCCGTGGACCCCTCGGTGGCTTGAAAACCCCCGACGTCGTCTGCTAGACATGGGGCCCCGTTATTTTCCGGTCGGCCTGTTCCTGCGTTCTCCTCACCAGCCATCGTCCCGAATATCACGCGTCGAGCCAGTCGCCTATTGGTCGTCCGTTGTACAGCCCCCGCTATGAGGAGCCTTCGTTTGCGGATGGTCATTACAACGCTCTCGTATAGTGCCTTTCGAGGATCTTGGCGTACGACATGAGGTGATCAGTGCGTTGTCGGCGCTGGGAGCCAATGATCCGTAGGAGGACTTTGTGACGTGCCGTTCGGAGCTCACCGAAGTGCTCCTGATGAAACGCCCACGTCACGCAGTCGTACAGCAGGGTCTTCATCACCTCGGCCTTTAGCATGCGCATTTTTAGAGTGAACGAGACATTCTCCATACCACACAGCTCCCGTTTGAACCTGATATAGCATGTCCATGCGAGTCGGACCCGTCGTGTGATCTCTGGCAAAATGTCAGCGCTCGCGACGACAAGACCACTAAGAAAGGTGCAAAAGCTGCTGTATTGTCTGTCTGTACCTCTGTCCCGCTGCTGCGATGACGAGCGGTGAGGTCTGGAGTGCCTGACTCGGTATCCGCAGCAGCATGGTCTCCGTTCTCGTTTCCGATAAGGTGAGGCCTGATGCTTCGGAAACGGTCACCATGACGGTCATCATATTTGCAAGGCCTTCCGCCGACTTACGGTAGACTTAATGCCTACATCGTCCGCGCACAGCCTACCCTCATACTGCCTTCTGTGGCGTAGTTTTGTGAACATAGAGCTTGTATCTCTCTACTAATAGGATTGAATAATCGGCACAGACACTGATGTCGACGGGTAGAAAAAACGAACACACTCCACATAACTACTCTGTATTTCTGTACGGCAGAGAAGCAGTGCTATGTGGTATGATCATGGGGACAGCGGGGCACTTTGTATCCCTGTGCAGGTCTGCCTATTAAGCCGGTACTCGTTGGTACTCACATGTGTTGTTTATTTAGATATAGAAGAAGAGCAGCTGTTTTTCTTCCGTTCACGACGGAGGCTGAGACCACGCTCGTGGCTCCCTGGAAACCCCCTTGTTTTCCACCTAAGATACGCCTTCCAAGTACTACAAATACGGTCCCAGTGCCTGAACCCAGGTAATTACCGGGCGTTCAGCCTTATACAAAGCAGATTCGTAACACTAGCCCACTCTGATGAGTCGTGTATGCAGTAGAATGGGGAATTCATGGAAATCCCGATTCCACAAACTTTTGAAAAAACATGGATCGAAGATGCGGCACCTCAAAACCCACTCCCACACCTCCGAACGGCAAGGCAACAAAGCCGGCAAGATACGTGAAAAAAAGGAAGATCTAGCCTGAAGGGGCAGGAAAAAACCGTCAACGAAAAATCATCGGCATGTCACCCGCGACGGGGGGGGCGAGGAAGATGCATAAAAAAGTGAAAAGTGAACAAAAAAAACGAGAAAATAAAATGAAATAACACGGAAGATGTCAAAAACCACCGAAGGCCCACATCAAGACGATACGAGCCCTCTTCGAACGCCTGCGCAAACACAACCCTCACCTCTCCCTTCCGAAGATTCGCCTCGGCGCCACGGACGCTAATTTTCTGGGCCACTGCATTTCGCCCGCGGGTATACGCCCCAATGCGGAAAACGTTTCGGCGTTGATGAAAACTCCCATGCTCAAGAACATCAAGGAGGTTCGTGCGTTCATGGGCGGCGTGGGATATTATCGCAAATTCCTGCCCGACCTGTGTAAAAGGGTCCACCCTCTCACTGCGCTCCTCCGGAAGGGGGTTACGTACGTACTTTCGTCGGCCATCGAAGTTATCGTGGGTGCGGCGAGGCCATAATCCGCTCCGCTGTGTCGTGGTCCAGGAAAAGGCGAGCCTTTTCAGCCGTCATACACTGCTCCGCGCAGGAATATGCCACACCGTTAATGGCAAAAACCGAGGGGGACCACCGCGAAATATAGGAGGGGGGCTGCCAGAAAAGTACCGACCGCTCCGTTGAATACTCGAGAGTAGAGTAAAAAAACAAAGGTGTCAAGTCGTCGGTTGCCGCCGTTACGGTGAGTGGGGGGGGGGATGTGCTGCTCTGAGAACACTGAGTCCCTGGTGCACGAGGCGAGTCCGGTTTCACGTAAACTGGCTCGGTGTCACCATTTCCCGCAGGCAAAAAATCGCCAGAAGGTTCTCTCACTGCGACCGATGATCTCTGTCCAGGAGCAAAGGGGGCAGGGGGCTCTGAGCCCGATCTGCTTGACGAGAGCTGTGATTCTTCCGAATTTAACGGGTATGCTGTCCGGTTGATCTGACCGGAGGCTGTGGAGTCACCACTGACTTGACGGACAGTACCAGGTTTCTCCTGTTCCACTGGAGCCGAAGGAGCGCGGCACACGTGAAGCGGCGTGCGCGAAGACGAAAGAGGGCCTGCAGACCCTGTGAACGACTTCAAGAACGGTGCTCCGGTGGGGGGCAACAAAGGGTCCACCGGAGGGGGCCGCCCTGGAGACCTTGTGGGGAAAGGGGACGAGGTAGC
>JBBMHQ010083719.1:0-11359 GCA_037834295.1 Postelsia palmaeformis | reverse complement strand
TCTAGTACTTCTAACAGAGGAAGCATCGCCGCAGGCGGGGGGGGGAAGGGGAAGAAGCGCTCCGAGGAGAGAGACGGTGATCTCGTTTTTTGTGAGGCAAGGGTGCTGGTTCTTGTAGACAGGCAGAGGGATCAATCACATCCCGGGGGCAGACGGGAAACAGCATGGGAAGCGCTCACTTCCCGCGGCCCGCGGCTTCTTTTTACGCCGGAGAGACGACAGAAGGCCTCGGGATTTCCATGAGAGTAATTTGGAGGACCGAAACCTGCGCCTCGGAAGCCCTCACTTCCCGCGGCCCGCGGCTTCTTTTCACGCCGGAGAGACGACGGGAGGCCTCGGGATTTCCATGAGAGTAATTTGGAGGACCGAAACCTGCGCCTCGAGAATCATGTGATTTCCCTCCGTATGGTGTCTCGGAATAGTAATATCGTACCAGGCACAGTAGCATCTCTTCTTATATTTCAAATGTTAAGCGCGCTGACTCGACAGATAAAACAGACTCTCAATTCCTTTCTTTACGTTCTCCGCGCGTGCCAGTCGCTCGTACTCTTTTATGATACCTCGTAGTCATACGTGTATACACAGTAGTCAGATATTGGGGTCGATGTATAACACGTATATACGCACCAAAAAGTGAGATAATTTTCAAGCGTTCATCCACAGGAAGGGCGCGCATCGGTACTACTGGGGTGTCATGCTGTGCCATGCTGCCTGCGCGCGTGTCGCACAACTCTCCGTTCATTGCCGTAAGGGCGCATACATCCCCTATTCGCCCCGGCAGCCCGAGCTGCTTCGGGTGTATACCTGGTACCAGGTATACTCGAAGCATATTGAATACCTGGTATGTACCACTATGTTCAGAAATGTAAGGACCGTCTATACACTAAAACCTCATATAAATGTTCCTCATAATTCGGTACATAGTGTCATACGTGAAGGCGATAGGATAACACACACCTTTGGACGAATCTCCAAGCTGGGTTCGAAGGCATTACGCCGAACGATGCGTCTACTGCTGTATATGTGGAAAGACATCGACGTCCAAATCCGACGGTTTCGTTTTCGCGTGCTCCCGCGGCCCTGCTTCGCATAGAATGGGCTCCTAAATGCGTCCCAGGGTGTGTGTCATCTTGTGTGTTACCAGGCACCAGGTACACCGTACCTCCTGCAGGTATCTGATACTGCTGTTTGTAAGTCGTCACGTCTTTTCGGCGCCGTTTTTCCCCCGAGTTCCAAAGGCCGAAGGGCCAAACGGGCTATCACGCTACCACCGTTCAACCCGTACTGCAGTAACATGCCTACAGTAGTCACAAATACACCCCCTCCGACGAACCTCAAGGCGGAATTTCTACGAATAGACGGCGGGGAGAGCAGGGCAGACGCCGAGCGATGCGTCTGCGAAGAAATCTCGGGAGATAACTTCCGCATCGAAAGATTCGATACGATATATCGAAATATCGATGCTTCGATGTATCGAAGCTTTCGATACGATGTTCAACACTAGCGAGTGATGGCACGATTGCGATGATTGCCTTCCTTGCTCTTCCTTCACTTGGAATCACTCAGCTGCAAAATGGATTATGTAGGACTACTTACGGACATGCGCAAACCGCGCGCGATGCTGGTGACCGTCAAACGGCAGCTGTGGTGGGGGTTATCGCTAGCAACCAGCAGCATGTACGTGATTTGGTACGCGCTGCTGCTGTTGCTGCTGCTGCTGCTGCTGCTGCTCGGGATAGAAACAAGACCAAGATCGTCCGACGCACCGGCGAGGGCTGCTGTTTCTGCGTGTATACGTTACGAACACTCGTATATGTAACCTGATAACCTGACACTCGAGAGAGTGTGATATTCGTATACCACTGTCCCAGATCATAAGCACCGTTTTGACACTATTTTTCAATCATACGTTGACTATATGTCAGTACAATCTGGTATCTTCTGCGTATGCCAATCCTGTACCAGGTGTACTATTCGGAGGTTTGAGGTATCATACTGCTTGCCGCTTTACCGGTGCTTACAATTCCTGTATACCAGGTACTGCTGCGGTACTGCTGTGCGTACAGGTACAGGGTAGGCCTTCGTTGATGTCGCGCGAGCAAGGATGAGCTTGCTTCATATAATAAGGAGCCATCATACCCAAGTCGGTTTCCTGGGCACAACAAACCACCGCGTCCTATATATACAGCAAGGGATAGGCAGGACCTGCTTGCAGATTGGTCAAGAGCACCAAGTGTGCTGGCGTGTGAGCCGCAACAGATCATATACACGGGGTGCTTCTGTGTCTGTTGTACTACTGACTCGTACTTCTGTAGGTTTGCTTGGCCGAAAGAATTGCTGTGATCTGGGTTGGAGGGCACCCGCTGTTTGTTTGTGGGGACGTAACGCTGGGGGCTAGGGCAACGCCCCGCTTCAGCTGTGAAATAAAACGCAACGATCACGCAGTCTATGCGAAGAACGCAAGAGCTACCAGCATTGTATTTTAGTGGCAATACCGGACACCGCGCCGAAGGGCTGCTCCGAAGTACCAACAAGGTGATCCTGCTAAAGCACAAACATAGGTGCTCGGGTCGTGAGCAGGAGACACCCCAAAGGCAGACGCTCACCGTCCGAGCTGGCCATGAGAAGATGAAACACCTGACCCGATCTAGCTAGACCTTTGAGAGTTACTTTGGGGCGGTCTTCCTCGGAGCGCGCGCGCTGTGCGAGCCCTCAGAGCAGCGTTGCCTGTTTTCCTCCCTTTTTAGAAAAGCCAACCATACCTATATTAACTCCCTGCAACTGTGAAACCGTCAGAAAAATCGAGATGTTTTATGTTCGACATAATTGTGATAGAATTGGACGTTTTGTCGAATGCTTCTTGCAATCGCATTCGGCCTACCTCCCTGCCTGCTTCAGCCCGGTTTGGACGTGCAGCCGCATTAGTGGTGGCTATTTAACCCACGGATCATGAACGCAGCCTCAAAGCGCGCCCGGTGGGCTAGGGGGTTGAGAACCCGAGACTCAGAATATAACAGGTGACGCGACCCATACGCAATACCAGTACTCTACGTACGACTTTAGTCGTAAACAAAAACGGTACGTGTGCGTACCAGGTACATCTGACGTGATGTGTTTTGCCCGCAGCAGTGTCCGGTGTACGTCATAAGGACCTATGTACAAGTAGAGGTGCACTACTCTAAAGTATCTACGTACGTGTAGCTCCGTAGGAAGGTGCTCCGGTCGGTAGTTTTTCTCTGACAGTGTGCAATTGCCGCAACAGTCGGGAAGGGGTGGGGAAACAGTGGCGAGTGGCGAGCGCTCGACGCCGAGGACGTCGAGGATAATGTCCAAACGGGCAGAAGGCTTCAAAAAGACGCCACATGTAGTGACGGTGGTGCGCATGTTTGTCTTCTTTTTCTCTTCTTTTTTTCCATTCCGTTTATTTATCTTCGCCCCCCATTTTTCTCTCCTTCCTGCTGCTGTAGTCGCAACTCAGATCCCGGGTCACAAAATAAGCTCTTCTTTCCTCCTCTACCTCGTCCGGTTTTCGGCTTGCATTTTTATCGCGAGGAGACTTCGGCCCTTGGTTCCCTCCTGCTGCTATAGTCGCAACTCAGATCCCGGGTCACAAAATAAGCTCTTCTTTCCTCCACTCTACCCCGTCCGGTTCTCGGCTTGCATTTTTATCGCGAGGAGACTTCGGCCCTTGGTTCCCTCGCCTGTTTTTGTTCAATTCGAGTAATACAAGCTCGTGCTTCAGGCAGCCAGGATCCCGGTGTTGTACAGGGCGTGTCTAGGCCCCGCTTCCGGCAGGACACCGCTTACAGTACCTTGTTTGTCGTTGCGACTACGAGTATAACCATTCAGTCCAGTGTAGGTTGTGCTCTTGAGTCTTTTACGGTCGGATACTTCTATTAATAATACGACGTGCTGTAGACGTGATCATGACGTGAAGCCCCGACTTGTTGCACGGTCTAATGAGCTGCGTCACGCTCACCGCACCTCGACTATCTCTAATTATACGACGTGTATCCTTAATAGTCGAGATCGACTACCATGCTACGGCCACGGTACTCGTGGGTTTCCTAGCGAACACAAAAAGTGGGCAACTGCCAAGAACTGCATACGTTCAGCTGTTGGATTTCTAACTGCCGGGAGACGACGTGCCTTGCTCTTCGGATGATGAGGCGACATGCCTTGCCCTTCATACGATTATGTTCAGAGGCTCTAGTCGATACTAGATACGGCAGACTTTCGCGATGGGGCAGTGTGTCTCAGGTCGGATCAGCCCGAGAAAGACAACGCCGTGAAGTCCACAGCCAGTCCCGCAGCTGGAAGCCTCTCGTTCGCTACTATTTGGCGAAACGCGTGTCGTGCGGACATGCGGTATGCCTGGTATTAGATACCTGGTATCAGGTAGTACTATGTGGTACAATACGTAGGAGGAGCACACTCTGTTTGTGTTCCAAGCAGCACTTTTAGACTTAGATTTCGGCGAAAGTGTGTTGTAATGCTCTACTTCCGACGTGAGCATTGCGCATGCACGCTGACATGTATTACCTACCTGGCAACCACTTTCGATTGCCCTTCTTCCAAATTCCCAATCGTTGTGGAGTCCATACATCGCGTTTCCCTCGACTGAAACTTGGGCTATTACATAAGGTACGCCAACATAGACACTTATCAATTGTACTATGTATTTACGCAAAAATAAATACTTCGAAGTAGGACGTCCCATCTATCGGTCGCATGCACACCATAGCGTCAAGAGAGCTCATCCGGCGGGGGCAATCGTGGAAAAGTGTGGCTTTAGACCCCGATGCCTCTTAAATGAACATGCAGTGTGAGCAGCAGCTCAACTTTGGACGATTCGAGTCAAGACCTGCACCACCCCTCAGACGTCTCCACCAAAGCCCAGGTGGGTCTAGTGGCGTCGCATAATTTAGCACAGATGGGCAGAGTCGGTGCACTGTTGCGCTGCGTGGAGGAATTCCACTGTTCATGAAGAAATATTATCAAAACCCTCTGGTGTGGCGAACGTTTTTTTATGACAACTGAAGACCTCGCGAGGCACCGCCATCCTACAGCTACGCTATCGCAACGAACGTTACAAACGCTCTCCCTTTTCGTGGATCAAAACTGTTACACACGCAGCATAAAAAACGCGATGCCGGGTCGTACAAGGCTTTCAAGGTGGACAGGAAGCACGTCGACGGCAAGCTCACCCCGGAGCAGACCACCAACGGGACTGATTTCACCGATATTCAGGCATGACAGACGCCCCATGCTCCGGCAATATAATAAGCGGTACACCCCCGAGTTCTTCACGATTGCTCCAAAAATGTGCAGCGCTTTGATAACCTGGGCTGAACACCGACTGTGAGCAAAACATGTATGTCATACTCGATTAACGCTCCCATACCCTGGTATACATCGCGGATATTTGTTTTTTACATAAATGTGGTTTCAACAATAAGGCATGCCTTATTGTCTTATGGAATAGTTCGTCAGTTGAGGAGCCCATCGAGCCACAATAAATTTCCCTTGCAGGGCAAGATGTGCTTCTCGTGTATACCCCATTCGCAGCACGCATCGACAGCACTGTCGATCGTGCGTGTACCCCCCTCTTTTTTTCACGAGCGCCAGAGGAAGTAGACCGTACATACTCGTACATATGATCGATTCGCGAAAAGCACACGATCGGGCGAGAACGTACCGTACCCGCTACAAATAGTAGCACGTCCAGGATGACGCTGGCGTTAGTGGTGTGCGGCTAGGCTGGTGATGTGAAACGCTTGAATCACACGCCGATCAACCATGTTAGGCTGGCGGTATAAAATGCTCTACACGTGGACCAACCAAGTTGGGCTGGAACGGAGTTCATAGGAGTACCGGCGGCGGAGCCTAAGCCCCTCGCCATGTGTCGAGTGCGAAGTACTTAGTACCACAGAGAGCAAAGTTTGGCTGTTTCCAAGGAGACGTGAAAGGGCCAAGACACCGCCCCCTAAATCCCCGAGTACTCCAGCTAGATGTTTTGTTGTCCCCACTCCCCTGCATTAACCAGTTGCGAACCATAACCTTCCACGCAAAAAATCTGCAGCAGGAATCAAGAACCGAACGGACACAAGTGTTGCCTCGTACACCGCACTACTTCGCGCGTATTCTCTCAATACATAAGAAGCTGGAACGCAGAACAAATCACATGCCGTTCAAGATTCGCACAGTACCAAACCCCCTGGGTTGACGTTCGGGATCGATTTGTTCCCAAGACGAGGGAAGGTACCCCCAACGAGAATGGTGGTTTTGGAAAGAAGATATTGTCGATCTATGCCCATAGACACACCGCTTGGCGTCTGCTCTCTCCCCGCCGTCCAGAGTATCAGGTTGTGTTTTCGCACGGGGGTGTGTGCTATCTCGCGTGGTATATGGTACGTGTTGGCGCAACTAGAACAACGCCGTTTTCACCCCACTGTGCATGTCCTCGGCTATCATCACGGTCCCTACCATCGCTACCTCTACGGGGCCTGCCCTCGCTATCCTCCACGGTGCCTACCCTCATTATTCCCACTGTGCCTACCCTCGGTATCCCTGCTGTGCCTGCCCTCGATATGCCCCCTCGCTCTCTCCACGGTGCCTGCCTTCCTTCGCTATCCCCACGGTGCCTACCCTCACTATCCCTACATTGCCTGCCCTCACCATCCCCACGGAATGCCCCCTCGTTATAATCGTGAACTCCAAAAGGTGCCCGAGGGGGCGCCGGCGGACCTCGTGTGCGAAGAGTGCGAGAGACGCGACGCTGTGGGCTACTGCGAGCTTTGCGAGGAGGTCCTCTGCGCGGTGTGTCTAGCCATCCTGCATATCCCAAGCACGGGAGGGCAGGCGCACACGCACTTTTCTCAGGCGAGATAGATTCCACCTCCCTTGTTCATGCGCGCGCCCGCGTGTACATGCGCATATTTGTTAAATCCCTTCACGATCGCACGAAGTGTACCCGGAGGAAAAAATACTGGAATTAGGGTGTGGTGATTTTCTTGGTAGTGCGGGAGGTAACGTTAACTCAGCGGTATCATGCTGTACACCGGTGACTCCTGTTGAGTGTTTCTCGGGGGGCCTGGCTAAATCTACCAGACGGTCGGTGGGCTCGGGCGCGTTAAGGGTATATTTTGGCCCTATTGATTTGATACAGTACTTTTAGTGCGTATGGGGCGGTCAGTCAAGCAGTCAAACTGACCGAGCATCTCATGGCTCGGGTGGCACGAGTTGTCGCCGAAGGAGTGCTACGGTTGCAAGTCCAAACCTCGTTTATGCGCACCTGCCCGGCCCGCTGAATCTCGGCTCAAGTGTGGGCTCAACACGGTGCGCGCCTCCAAACTTGCCGACGCATGCTGTCCTCCTAGACAACTTTAACCTCGTAGACATCCTGTACTCCGAGACACCTCAATGGACTCGTGTTGAGTAGAACTGAGAGTAAGGTATGCATTGGCTACACTTCATTGATAAGGCTAGTTGTTAGTTGGGCGGCGAAGTAAGCCGGCTAGGGCTGTACGTGAGGCATTTTCCTTGGCTGGACTTCATTGGCAAGGTTAGTTCTTATGGTTGGGCGGCGAAGCATGCCAGCTCAGGCTGCGAACAAGGCATGCCTTGGCTAGATTTCATTGATAGGGCTGGCTATCTGTTGGGTGCGGTAGTAACCCGTCTAAAGCTGTAAGCACGACATGCCTTGGCTGGACTTCGCAGCTATGACGAGAGGCCATAGTAAATAGGACCTACGGTACATACAAAAACCTATACGTTTACCTATTTTTACTGGCAATATTTGGTCCTATTAACTATGCCCCCCCCCGAAATAGCGGTGTAGGAAGTATATTAAGGGCGGTCATATTAATCAGAATCCCACACTGGACCCATGGAGCAGGTATTCCCCCCACGTTTACAAATCATGTTTGGTTCTCATTACTAACTTATGGGTATTATCCCCACTAAAAACTGACTTCAGACTTTCAAGTCTCCTCTTACGGAGGAACATAGCAAATATCTTTATTACGGGGAGCCATAGTTAATAGGACCAAATATTGTTACTAAAAATAGGTAAATATATAGGTTTTTGTTCGACCCCCAGGTCCTGTTAACTATGGCTCCCCGTGATGGTAAAAATAGCGAAATATATTGCTGTTTGTGTGTACCGTAAAATAGGTAAATATATAGGTTTTTGTTTGAACCCCAGGTCCTGTTAACTATGGCTCCCCGTGATGGTAAAAATAGCGAAATATATTGCTGTTTGTGTGTACCGTAGGACTTATTTGATACCTTGTATAGTCCGCCGTAATATGAATACGAAAAATACGAAGCTGTTTGTGTGTACCGTAGGACTTATTTGATACCTTGTATGGTCCGCCGTAATATGAATACGAAAAATACGAAGCTCAATTGGAGCCACCAACGCGGCCAGCCAGACGAAAAAACGCTGAATTTCGCAAACGATCGTACCCAACCGACTGTAGAACCTCGCCAACTGATGGACTAGTCGGTGACTTACAGCCAGCCGAATGAATCACAGCTCTATATACTGCAGTGTTGATACCGGATCATTCAGCTGAACGTGATTGGGGCGTATCTGCTCGCGCAACCGTTTTGTTTTGTGCAACGCGTGTGTTGTATCTTGAGGTAACATTGTACCGAAAGGATTTTCTCCGCAGTTAGCCGCCGCGAGTTTTACTCTCGGACCACTCGGTTCCGTATATAGGATGCAGATGATGCCGATCAGACACGCCAGATTACCGCAGTCTTGATCCCTTGACTTACCGCTCCTTGCACTAAAACCAGTACAATAAGGCCAGATGATGACTCAAAACGCTGAACAAAGACCGATCTCCTATTCCTATCACGGGGGACCTACGGCACACACAAAGACATATATACTTAGCGGTTTTTACTCCTGTCACAATATGTTGTCTCATTCACTTTAGCCCCCCGCAATAATGATACGATATGTTTACTGTAGAATGGCCCGTATGGGCCAAAAAAAGCCTTGAATAACCGCGAAAATGTCAATATCCTACCACGCACCAGGTAGCATATTTCGCAATGGCCTCTTCCCCCCCCCCCCACTTCGTCAGCAGGAAGGCCTCCGGACACTTCGCGCCGGAGACGAGTCGATAGTGATGCGAATCGACGACGACCCTATCCCAGCGCACCAGGTGCGTGAGAGCGGCCCTCCCTTATCTTTTGCCGGAGGACAAAAATGGGCTTCAATTCGAAACAAAAAAACAAAAAAAAATGCCACAAACCTATGAAATCGAGGATCATTTCGTCGAATCACATGCTGGTAAGCTGCGTGCGGTACCTTAAAGGGCGTTGAACTCGCACAGGGGATGCGATTGTTTCTTCAGCGCTCCATTTTTCCATCAGCAAAGAAGGCGTTGTTCGGAAATACCTGGCCTGGTCGAGAGAGAGCGAGAGAGAGAGAGAGAGACAGCCTTCCCAACATGCAGCGTTCGACTTTTCGTACGTAGCACCTTTGCGCGTCGTTGGCAAGAGAACACGAGCGCTGACAAAAAAAAACGTTCGCACAGCCGTGCGAAACTCCATGTAACCTAGAGTGCGCGTTTACGACCCCCAAAAGAAAACAGACCACTGCAGCTGTTGCCGAAAACCATGCGTGTATTTCGGCGACGAGCGTCACAATAGTCACTACTACTAATACTGCTGTGTCTCGTCCTTCGCTGTGCCACTCGCTTATCAATGGTGGAGAGTTTCGTTGATTGCAATCGACCTCCGGGTGTTCACCTTCTTGCCAACTTTTTTTTAGATCGATGAGGAGGAGATGGCCACGCAGAGAGATCTCTCTGTGCCAAGCTCCCTCGACGCGCCCACTATCGATTTCACCGGCAGAACCGCACTAAGGTACAGGTGCCTCCAGACGTGTTCGTCAGGCCCCCAGTGTATTTGGCTTTGCACGGGCTAGAGTTCACGCCAGCCTGCATCTCGACAGCGTCAGCTATAGCTCGTTTGCTCCTAGACCAGCAGGTTTCCGCTACAGCGGTAGTAGCCTACAGTAGACTGCTGGTCTGCCCGCGATCGAGTCTAGCCTATAGCTCGTGAGCTCGCCCGCTCTCTAGCTCCCCAGCTAGCAACCGAACTGTCGCCCCGAGATGCAGGGTGCGGGTTTGCCTATCGTTAGTGCTACGATATAGGCCTACACATCAGCCATGCGCAATTTTGCTCTGCATGAGAAAAGAGCTACGTACTGCACATATATATATATATATATATATGTGACGCCGGCGTCTCCGGTGGCTTGGCAGGTAGTCCGCGCGCCTATCAAGATCAACCTCGTGGGTTCAAGTATCACCGAGTGCATGCTCAGGACCTCTTTTTTTCTTGCACATAAGAAATTGATTAGCGGAAAGCGTGAGAGCGGGGATTAGCTACATTCGATGAAAATCGACGAGCAGTGGAAACGCTGGACCCTATGCGCGAAAAAAAGTAAAGGCACATACTCGTACCGGGGGGGAGAAGAGTAGACACCTGTGACCACGGCTTGTCCAGAAGGTCGTCGAGGGTAAAAGCTAGGCTGGAAAGTGAAAATGATGATTTAAAAAAAAAATATATATATATACATACATATATGTATGCCGCTTTTACTCGCAGGAACGCTGCCGCGGCGCTTCACGCGAAAGGCCAGCTGGTGGTTTTCAAGGCTTCGCTGGCCGACTCTCTGCCCGATAATCTTGCCATGGGAGATGCTGACGCTGGTCATGGTCGTGGTCAAGCTCATGGTCATGGTCGTGGCGATGGCGATGGTGAGTGCTCAGACCTCGTCGGTTTTCGGCTGTCCTTCCGTGGGCCGGGTGCTATCATCGAAACATGGATGTATTGTGTCTTGCCATCCGGCGACAACTGCTTTGGAAAGTGTGAATGGTTTGATGTACACGCGGGGGTGGGTGAAGTTCAGGAATCAGTGACTTAATCTTGCTAGACTTAGTTGTTGTATTTTTTTTTTCGGGAGATGATATATGCGGCTGATCTTCAGGCACTGATCCCTCATGATTATTCCCAGCTTACTGTGTGTTGGTATGCAGACCCCCATTGTAGGTCGCGAAGATGTGCCCATCCCACAGCTGGACGGAAATACCCCGTGCATCTGTATTATAAGAAAATATTGTAGGTCAAAGACGTTGGTGTAGAAATAGGTGGAAGTTTATGATTATTTATCGTCAGATATTGGTAAGGAGATAGTGAAATACCCCCCCCGAGATATGTGGGCCCTGAGCCCCCCCCCCCCCAATACCCCCCCGGGTACGTTGGGTTGACTTCGTTTGGCAACGACACTGTAAAACATGCCGCTCACTACGTGAGCTAGACAACCAGGGTACCC
>JBBMHQ010083697.1:0-10970 GCA_037834295.1 Postelsia palmaeformis | reverse complement strand
GGGTGGAGGGGGGGGGGGTGTGCAGGGGGGCTACGTGGTGCAGTCCTGAACGTTTGTTTATTTTCTTCAAGTTTTCAGCTCCAGGAGCAACGTATTAACCCTTGGAACCCAGAGATGACATCTGATGTGACAGCGAGCGACCAAGAAAAAAAATGGGAAGTACATGCGTGCGGTGTATCAACCGTCTATCAATAGCACGAGTCGCAGCAGTGCGAGGAGTAGTCGTGCTGCGCGACTGTGACCGAAACTTCTCATTTTCTTACAGTATTGATTGTTGTTTTTCATCCCATTTCTTGTGTTCGCCCGTCTTTTCTCTCTCCCTCCGAGTCTTAACGCCCTCCTATTTTTTTTAGTCGTGACTCAGATTTGGGGTCACACATCTGGCAGTACCTGTGGCGAAGACCCCCCCCTCCCCTTGCGCAATGTGGGCGTAAAAATAAAGTTGTGGAGACAGGTTTCGTGGTTGTTATCAAGTGTCAAGCTCCGGATCGGCCGCTGTGCTTATCTCGGGTAGCAGTTGATCGCTTTCTTGTGTATGTGTTTCATGTTTTGTCCATTTATTTCGAGCCGTGTTGCTCAACCCCAACTTTCTTCCTCGACTGAAAGCTTACAACGAACCACATAACCCCCACTCTTGCTATTGGTTTTGTGCCGTTTGGTATGTATCTATAAACGCGTACGTAGAATTAACAGGAAACTGAGACAATTTGGCCAAAAGCCGATTTCGGTACGTACGCTCCGCATTTTACACGGTGGGCGCGGCGGAGGCCGCCACTGGCAGGGTCGGGAGGGGCGAGCAAGGTGACGCACGTCTAGCAAACAGCGCACCGAGAGACCGAGAGGTGGACCTCATCTTGAACGCTACGTGTCGTCTTCGGCTCGAATGGTAGTGCGGTAGTACGAAATCGACTATCGAACTGCTGAGCGTGAACCTCCATAGGTCATCTTCCATAAATAAATATATTGATCGGGACGACGAATTGGGGTGGGCGGCATCCATTTATTTCCGGTTTGGCCAGTGTGGGGCAAGATTATGACATGATGACTTGATTTTTGTGACAGATATTAGATGGAGCAGCGTGCAAGCCTTAGGAATGCACCCCGAACGAGCAAGTTCGTGGTCACTCCAAGACTAGCAGTAAGCTCGAACCTCGAGGAAGATATCGGGCTGACGTGAGAGGGATTTAGGCGGGTACAGCATGAAGACACAACACATTCCGTACGTACTGGTATGAATACTGACTTTAATGGTTACGTGCTAAAAAAATCACGTGTTCGAACCCTAATCAGGCGCATTTCCCACGCCATCTAGGATGGCAGTTGGAGCGGGAATGGGCGGACCTTAGAGCTCTACGATAATGGAATATCCAATGCGATCTCGTGTCACTGGAAACTGCGTGCCAATAGATCCCTGGGTCCGCATGATTTCCGCCAGGGATTATCATGTGTTGTCCCCGGTTACGAACGCCCTTTGCAACTCCCACGCGAGAGTATTTTTATATTTTTTATCGCATCAAGTCTAGCAGCGCTGCTTGTCTCCACGCCTCAGTCCTCGCTACCCCATCTTCCTCGCCAGATTTCAATCGTACGTGGACGAAGTTGAGGCTTCACGGACACTTTTGTGGGTACTAGCTGTGAGCTCGGAGCAAGTAGGGATCGAGACCAGCAGGGTACCTCATCGACCTAATTTAGCAAGTCTTCTTCCAGCCTATCACACTCTTACGGCAGCTTGTCTAGCCTTGGTTCCGAGACGACTGCCTCATCAGGCCTGGGGTTGCCGTGAACTGCTGCACAATGCCGCGCGAAATCATCACCCTGCAAGTCGGTCAATGCGGCAACCAAAGTGAGTGGCTCTGGGGCAACGGTGAGAGTTCAGGGCTCTATCGCGGCGGCTGCCTCAATGAAAGTGGATCGCAAGCCAATTGAGGGGCAATTTATATTTTTTCAAATTTCCCTGCAAAATTAAAAGCTACCAGGTACGTATTCCAAAAGCTTATGTGCAAACCTTTCTACTGCCTGTCGCTTTCATGCCCCTAGCGGCAGCGCCCAAGTTCGTACGCCGTGGGCGGCTTGCCACCTGCTATATACTAGATGTGATTTAACTGGTACTCTACAGTACCAGGTAGTGTAGGAGGGTGCTGTTGGGACTGGCTATTAATAGTGAGTCTTGAGTCACCGCACTTGGCCCGTCGGCTGCTGATGCATCACAGTCTCGAGAAGCTGGTTTCGTATGTTGAGAGCACTAGGGGAAGCATTTTCGCCACCATGCCACCAGGTTCACCGGGTACATTAGGTTATCGTACAGCAGTACTGCTGCTGTGCTCGTCCCGATTCATCGTCCCATGAGCCAGCACCCAGCACCGCCGCGGTGATGTTCTGCGACCCGTGTGAATAGTACTGCACAGTGCACAGAAGGATCGCACTTGCACGCTTTCTGGCCAAACTACTGCTGTGTACGTCGTAGCCTTCGGGTGGTGCTGAAAGCTGATAGCCTTGTGTATCTCCGTGTATCTTGACTTCGTATAGTATACCAGGTACATATCTACGAGTGGCAGCAAGAACAGTGACGAGTGCCATCTATCCAAGCGTCGGGGAACGTACCTGGTACGTTTACGATCAGTATGTCAGTGCATCACACGGGTGAAAGCATGACATAACGCACTGGACGAATTTCCAAGATGATCTCCTCGATAGCAGTGGGGAGCGTGCAAACGCCGAGAGATGCGTGTACACGGAAAGACCTCGACGACACCTTTCCAAACCCACCCTCTTGTCTGTATTATTAATATTAATAGTAGAGTGTGACCTTTCCCTTCAAGTCCACCCTTTGAACTGCAATAAGATGATATACAGCGTGTGCCTTCCGTGTTTTGGGGGAAATCGGCTCAGAAATTCAGCCCACAGGGTGTGTTATGTTACCACCTGTGTGATACGATATCAAGAATACCACCATTCTGTCTACGCGCGTCTTGAAGTTTCACTTGGAGCTTCTTGCGTTGCCCAGACCTACCCCTTACCCCACCAGCTCGCGCTGCTTCGTGAGGCCCACTGTGCATGCCTTCATCGTCACACGGACTACACTTCAGTTTTTTTTCAAACTGTTTCGCTCTGAAATCCCGAAGCGTTCTTCAATGTGATTTGCAGCATACTTGTTAATGCCGGTGTTTGTTTACCTTCTTGACGAGCAGTTGGGAGCGAGTTCTGGAAGCAGCTTTGCGCGGAGCATGGGATCAGCGCGGACGGCACTCTGCAGGAGTACGCCTCCCACGTGAGCTATAATAGAAATTAACTCTGGTGTTGGTACCATACCTTGCAGTACGTGAAGCCGCGGGACTTCCTAAGCTAACGTTACGAGTACGTAGCCACGCTTGTCAGTGAGGACAGAGGCTTTCTATAATAAAGGCCCCACGTGAGTTTATGCTCACAAGGCTGCGTGTCACCAAGTGTGTATACTTCGAAGTACATGCATATTTGGGTTACTAAGGATGTCACCTGTAACAAAGCCACCGCTACACCATACTTGTACGAGTGTTATTAATGGTCCCGGTATTCAATCGCCTCTAGGTTGACATTTTGGCGTATTTCCACAATCATTTCGATAGTGCTAATTACAGTGCTATTGATAGGAATACAAAACGTATGACATAGTACTGAGAATAAGAATATTATACAAGTGCAGTAGGTGCCCGGTGATAACAAACGTTAATTTGGTGTCTATGCTCAACGTCTTATTTTTTTCCGACCTTGATCTAATTATTTTGTATGGAATTTAGAGTTGGTCCCACTGTTGAGCTGTGTATCTGAAGCCAACTTTCCTATTGTTGATACCGATCTGAGCCTATTTTTGTCAGCATAGTGTTTCTTAACTGGAGGCGCCCACTGCAGTGATGCTTTTCTAATGCTACGAGTACTACGCATTTGATACATTGATACTGATGTGTGTTTCCCTGTGGATTTATGTCCTTGCCGTGACAACCTCGAGGAATATAGCTGCTGTCACTCTGTATTCCGCAAATACGTCAGCTAATTCAGCGCGTAGTGATCGGTAGGTACAGCAGCAGCCTTATACTCCGTAGCAGACAGTGCCAGTGTGAGAGACAGGCTCTTTTTTTATCAGCCAGGGTTAGGGTAAGTTTCACGGGAGGAAGGATGTATACCCTAACATAAAGCCTAAACCATTTCCCGGTGTTAGGGTGTTAGGGTGTTGGGGTGTTACGTAGGGTAAGGCCACCCATCCTATGGTAAGGATGGCACCTACTGTTTTTTGTGTGTTAGGGTCCTCACCTGACCTTAAGAAGGTATACTCCTCACCGAAAAAATGAATAACTTTTGGTGTGTGCCGCAGAAGCACCCCATGCCAAAGGTTCAATACGAAAATTACTGAAACACACACGAGCGGGAGTCCAATGATTTTGCGCAGGTGTCCTACTCCTACAGTTGAGGGGCGCCGTCAGTCAGTCAGAAACACGAATGGTCTAAAAGGACTGCCCCTTTTAAAGCAGGCGTTACGCGTCCCATGTGAATCCCATGCGACTTGGTTACTTTTCGCCCAGGGTGACCTGGCCCGACCCGTGAGGTCTTGAAAAGTTCTTGACCCGACACCACACAACCCGACCTGCCCATTGAGATTATGAAGACCCTCTGACCCTGTATTATTATAGCCCAAAAACCGTTACATTTTGTTTGTTAAGATGTATATACGCGAGATTGCACCTTCTACAGGAGTAACGCACACAAGCTGACAATAGTTACACAACTGCGGGAGTTGCTAGTGACAGCTGTACTATACGTACGCTGTAGTTTTACCAGGGTATATATTACAAAATGTGTTACAGGGTTATACCCCTTCAAGGGATTTGTGGCCACTGCCCCCCCGCTTTTCCATGTCAGCGATATCCTACGTACCTCTGGTCTACCTCGTTAATTATAACGCTCTAAATACGACTATGTATAAGTGAACGTGTTTGTCGTCTGTTGATGCTTCAGGGAGACGACCGCAAGGATGTGTTTTTCTATCAAGCGGATGACGACCACTACATCCCGAGGGCGCTGCTGCTCGACCTGGAACCCCGCGTGATCAACATGATCCAGAGCGAGGGCTATCGGAATCTCTTCAACCCGGAAAACGTCTTCGTCAGTAAGGCGAGACTTTCGAACAGCACTATTACTACGAGGGAACACAAGCCAGTGGTAACTTGATGAGTTTTCCCTGGTTGAGGTGCACGAGGTGATTCAGTTATTATGTGTACCTGACTGTTTTGTTTGTTTTGTTATTTTGGCTACATATTTTCCCTGAGGTATTATTCCATTATTCCATTCTTCCGCTCCAGTTTTTATTGAGCCCGCCCTATTACGACGAACTCAATAATTTGGACACGAGTTAATGCGATAACATGAACAATAATTAGAACCAACTAGGGAAGTTAACGCATACTGGTAGGGGGGGTTGTGCTGTTTGAGTGGTCTGTCTCCAAAACGGGACTGCAGCTCTAAACGGTTTCAAGCTTTACGTGTACCCTCTGGCCGGAAGATCAGCGAAAAAAAAAAGAAAAGTCGATACGTGGATGAATGATAGAAGAAGCAAGCGAGGGCATGCTTTTCGCTGAGGATCAAAATGCAATGAAGTTAAAAAAAACGACAGACGATTGATGATTCAGGTGAGGGGCATGCTTCGACACGCCTTACCTCTCCCACCACCGTCCTCCTCCTTTTTCTCCTGTCATGCGCGATCAGGAGGGCGGCGGGGCGGGCAATAACTGGGCGAGCGGCTATCGGCAGGCGGAGGAACAGCACGACTACCTGATGGACATGATCGACAGAGAGGCCGATGGAAGTGACAGCCTCGAGGTGCGCTACTTACATTTCAATAGTAATCAGAGCAAAATATTGTTGTGTGAATATTATAGGGAGATGCCTGCTTTTTGGGTCCATTGCGAGGTCTGATCACTACAGCAGTGGGTACCCCTCTCACTATTAATAGGTAACCCTGCGGGGGACCATAGTTAATAGAACCTATGATCCACACAATAACCTATATATTTACTCATTTTTACTAACAATATTTGGTCCTATTTACTATTAACTATGGCCCACCGTAATAGTAGCTAATACCTGGTAGCACACACCCTACTGCCAATCTTAAGCCGACGCACGCGCTCCCAACTCCAATGCTCTTATCTGTAGTGGGTAATATATAGATTTCAGTATGGGTAGGACAAGTCGTTTTGACCGCACTGAACTCCAGAATAGTCTTTGTTATGGAGACCTCTCTTGACTCGGGGTAACCCCGTCATTGTATAGTATATAATACTGCACTGAACAACCTATCGCCTCGTATATACTAATACTGCCTATACAACCTGGTACATGTTGATACAGCAGTATTATTGATAGTAATCAAAATCAAATATGGCGCGTAATATAATGTAGAAGGTATCGGACATGCTTTTTGGGTTGATTGCAGGTACAGGATAGGTATGTACCGCTCTGGTCGGAAATATAAGGTTCGGTTATGATTTAATATGACTACAGTGCGACCCGTATATTGGCAGACACCCAGAATGGTGCTGCTACAGTATGCATTACTACGTTTTACTATGTATTACTGTATTACCCCGTATATATTACTGCTGTGCACAGACCTTTTTAGTATTTTAGACCTGGTACCATTTTTCAAGGGGGAACACACTGTATACTGCTGGATTAGTCAGAATGCGGTGTGTATGGTGTGTAGATATGGTCTGCAGGGGTACATGGTTATTGGATCCACCGCGGGTTCTGATTACTATTAATACCAGGTGCCAGGTATGTATTACTATTTTAATACCAGGTATATATTGCTGTGCCCACCGTGATATGATATAGTACAGTGCATAACCTGTTCTACTAGTATCGTGTATATGCATAGCGTTTTGCTGGAGCAGTACGATGTCTGTGAATTGTCGCTTCCAGCTCAAGGTGCAAGGCGGAAGCTTTTTGGCAAGAATCGTATAAATGTATTGCTTCGTATGAGATTAGGTATATTCAGAGTCCATCGATTTTTCCCGAAACAAACGCCCGTTTTCTCCCGGAACAACGTACCATGGGTAGAAGTACAGTAGATGCATACCAGATACCAGATATGTTGTGGCAGGGTCCGGGTTGGAGTCTATAGCAGTGTTTTGTTCCAAGCAGCTTTCCCGTCTCAACATACTGGAAACACAGGCGGGCCACACCAAAACTCCATACAGTTCTGTCCTTGGTATCCTCGGTATTATTCGTGGTTGAGCGCGTGTTGGTAAAAGCGGCTGTCTCCCCTGACTAGTTCGATTGTGTCCTCCACGCGTGCCCTCTACATACATGCCTTTACAGGGTTTCGTTTTGTCTCATTCCATCGCGGGGGGGACCGGTTCGGGGATGGGGTCGTACCTCCTAGAGCGGCTCAACGACCACTTCCCCAAAAAGTTGATCCAAACGTACTCCGTATTCCCGAACGCCACTCAGGTGAGAGGGTGAGTCAGAGAGCCAAACCAGAGGCGTTCGTATCATGTGTGCACGCGAGTGTGTGTTGTCCTATGGACGTATACACGTACTGCTCGTGCGCACTGCGAATTCCCGTTCGTTCGTTTTTTGTATTTTGTGCATGATTTCACACGTCGGGCAGGTCAGATAGATCATCTACAGATCATTCCCAGTTCATGATATAGATACTTCAGGTCATATATACCCCTGATCTGTAAGATCTCGCTCATGTTACAGGGTGGGAGCCGTATGTTCTGCATGGCATATCAGTAGGTTGGATGTTGTACTGTACAGATCCGGAAAATCGTACTGGTAAGAGCAGGTTCGAGTCCACAACCCATTATGTATTGTAGATGGATGCATCGTGAGCTATCCGGAGTGTGCACGGTTTGGTTTATCCCATACCAGTAAGTGGTAATAACACCGATGATGGGCACAGCACGGGGTGGTGCTGGCAGACCGTTAGAACACAAGAACATACACTTCTGCTGATGTACCAGGCACGAAGTATGGATAGTAACCTGCCAGCAGTTGGTGGGCCAGGCGTTTCGTGAATTATGGTGGTGTTTCGCTCTCCGATGAGGCATGAAGGCCATGGTGTTTCTTTCATTCAATCGAGGTGGTCGGGCGTGTTGTGGGGTGGGGTGACGCATATTCTCTTTGGAGGGTATTCAGTAAAAGTCGGTGCGTTCGACAGGCCACGCCAGACTGAACAGGCTCATCGCGTAGGCTTAGTGATGCACGAAGTACGAAGTATGTATCATGGAGATCGCACGATCCGCGTGCTCGAACGGGCTTGTGTTGTAGTAGAAGTTCTGGCCTCTGCTGAGTGCCTTGTTTCCTAGGGAATTCTAAATACAGACGTGAACCTTGAAAATGGCACGACGACCCCATCCCGCGGCAGCAGCTGCAGCATGGGATTGAGTTTTTCGGCGCGATAGGAGTCGGCCGCCCGGCTGCCTCTTTTATCCCTTGTGTCATTGCTGCCATAAAGTATTTCGATTTCACTATGCTTCTTGTTTTGTTTTGTTTTACTGCCTGTTTTTATCGTGATTTTTTGGTCTTGCCTATCTTACTATGTTTTCGTACCAGGTACGCTGGTGTTTCACTTGATTTACCCATGAATTTGCATTTTTTTGTTCTTGGTCTTCCTGTCTCACAGTATGTAAGAACATAAGCAGTATCTCTCTAGGATGAGGAATCAGGACGGACACTGGGTCTGGGGTCTACTGGTGGAGCTGAGTAGAAATAACTGCTGTTTAATGTGAAGACAACACATATAGCTGGTGTTAATAGTAATCAGAACCGGATACTGCAATATTTACCCCGCACCAATTTCAAGCACTTTGTCCCGCAAACGAAGCAAAGGCATGGGTGCGGTCCTACACGGGTAAGGGCCGCCCATGTTTTCAGAGCGCGCAGTCTCTCCAGCGCTGCAGGGCTCTATGATAACGATGTAGGCAGAAATTTTGCTCGTCCTGTTGTTTTGTTCGTTCATTTTACTTATGTTTTCCCGGTTCTATGACACCATGATACAGATCTATGGGAAAAATCTCGAACATTTGTTGTTCGCTCTGTTTTTAGTATTTTTCCCGTTTTATGTATGACACCGATGATGATGCAATCGGCGTTTCAGCATGGCTTTTCGTTTGCCTGATTTTTCTTCTTCCATGTTTCCCACGTTTGTTCGTCTGTCTGATCTCGTCTGTCTGACCTCGTCTGTCTGACCTCGTCTGTCTGACCTCGTCTGTCTGACCTCGTCTGTCTGACCTCGTCTGTCTGACCGCGCGCCACCACGATACTAACCGCAAAGAGTCAAAGCGACGTCGTGGTGCAGCCGTACAACTCCATCCTCACCCTGAAACGGCTCACTCTCAATGCGGACGCTGTTGTCGTTCTGGACAACACCGCCCTCAACAGGATCGCGGTAAGAGCGACCCGTCTTTGTTTTTCCCGCCTGAACGCGGAACATGTACAGAAGCGCGGTAACGGTGACCCGTGAGTAGTCATCTAAATGCGGGATAAAACGGGATCGCGGAAAAAGCGACCCTTGATTTGATTGGCCGCCTAAACGCGACAGGATTGGACAGGATCGAGGTAAGAGTTGTGAGCCGTGTTCGGCCACCTAAACGCGGCGGGATAATACAATATCGCGGCATGAGCGACCGATGAAAGCGAGCCGTGATTGACCACGTAAACGCGGCGAGATAAAACAGGATCGCGGTGAGAGCGACCCGTGACTGTCTTGTCCGCCTCAACGCGGCGGCATGACACGATACCACGGTAAGACTCAACAGCTGAGCGGCAATGACGAGCTGTGATTGGCCACCTAAACGCAACATTTTAAAGCAGGATCGCGGTAAAAGCGAGCGGTGTTTAGTCACCTACACGCAGCGGTAGAAAACATTTAACGCGGTAAAAGACCAAGCGGTGATAGCAAACTGTGATTATCCTACGAAACGCGGGATAAGAGCGAACTGTGCTTCTCCTGTCCGCCACAACACGGGATGGCGCTAGGCTTGAGCGAAACGCTTGTCGAGTGGGAGTAGCGGTTCATATTTACCAGTATATCTATGGCCACGGCTTGTCCAGGAAGCCGTTGAGGCAAAAATAGAACCTCCCACGGGTGGAGCTGGAAAGTTAAAAAGGTCGCGAGTAAAAAATGGACATACATAAAACCCTCCCGAACATTTTCGGAAACCTCAGACTGGATTTTTTCGTGGGGCCCTTTCTCGTGGTAGTCTTTTGAGAGGGCCGGTTGTGCATTTGCTCTTTACCCTTGCCAGTTTCGACTTGAACTGGCAAACGATGGCATCTCTATCCCATATGCATTTACGTCCCCCCCCACCTGGTCATGTCTGCCTGGTACCCCGACGTGCTCCGTCCCGACATTATAGGGATGCGAAGGTTTGACATTATAGGGATGCGAAGGTTTGACATTATAGGGATGCGAAGGTTCGTGGTCATACGACTGCGGGCATGAATGATAAGGCCCCCCTCCTATTCATTATGTATAGGTTGGGTTGGCGTCGGTTGGCAACGACGTTATCTGTAAAGCGTGACGCTCACTACGTGACCTAGACAACCAGGGCACCTTCTTTTTCTGCAGTCGGTCACAGCTGGCGATCGAGCCATGTATCATTTGTGCGGGGTGGAGCACCTTTACTCCGCTCCAGAGGAATTATCGCATCACGTACCTGGTAGGTGTTTGTGGCAAGGCGCCCACCAGGCAGTCACTTGGCACCCCCATCGCTGTCTCTGGAAGTGTTCACACCGCAAGAGAAACTATCTCATGAAGCTGCCATCCATGTGCAAGTGTGCAAGTCCGCCTTACAAGCGGCCCTTAGTAAGATGTAGCTCACCCTTTATGCGACCCGCCGAACACCTCACGGTGCTTCGCGCTTGGTGCAAGCAATGTCTGCCTGGTCGGTGAAAACCCGACGTGCTTCGTCCCGGCATTGTAGGGATGC
>JBBMHQ010083686.1:0-11362 GCA_037834295.1 Postelsia palmaeformis | reverse complement strand
TGGGGTTAGGGTCTGTGGCTCATGTCATCTGTAGTCATAATGTAGTCGTGCGTAAGTCGCGCCCTGATCGTAAAAGGGACAAAGGACGTGTTCCTCTGTAGGAATACATACTGTACTGCTACACTATTAAAAGTACCACTACTGCTTAAGCGGCAGCACTATCACTACGTTTGTTCTCCCTCCCATTTATTATATTCGCCCTTCCGCTTATCTTCTCCCTCCTTCCTATAAGTATTACTATTAATAGTCGTAACTCAGATTCGGGGTTTTACACACAGCAGGCAGGCTCTCCTCCACCCTCCCTCCCCACTACGGTTCTTGCCTTTAAAGGTTGCACTCTTATCGCGAAAGTACTTCATTCATCCCTTTCTTCCACCGTCGACTCGCGGTTAAAGTATTATAGTCGGTTATAGTCGGTTAGGCTTGGGTACCGGCAAGGGTGGCCTGCTGCTGTTAGACCTCACCTCGTGCTATTAGTACGTATTTGTCACGCTGTTGGTTGTGTACTACAACTCTGGCGGCACTGGTAGTACTGGTAGCACTGGTAGCACTGGTAGTTCTGGTAGCACTGGTAGCAATGTCAGTTGTTCTATTGATAGTAGTGCTACCGTTGCGAGGGAGCATACATATTCATAGTTATACATAGTAACACATAACAATACATGGTAACAAACTCATACCAGGTATATAGTAACACATAGTACATAGAAATGCATAAGAGGTACCGGTAGTAATCAATGCCAACTGTGGTACGTGAGCACAGGGGGATATTGGCTTTTTGGGTTCATCATGGGTTCTAATTACTATGGTATGACCCCCATGATGCTACAACACAACAGTCCTAATATATCGCTACAACTACAAGATAAGTTGTCCAATTTGATTTTTGTCGGCTATTAACTCTAGAAATACTCCGAATGGAATATTACAGTTTGACCAGTCGCACGGCTCGGCGAAAATTTGGCGTTTCGGCAAGGTTTGTTTTGTTCCGTGCGCACTGAAATCAAGTGAGCTACAGCTCAGGAAACGCCAAAATCACCTACTTAAACCGAAAACTTCATTCAATATCTCGCGAACTTTCGTGTCTCCGAGAAGATGAAGACCCGAGCGACGTGGGGTTTGGCTCAAGGAATCGTTCGCCATCTTTTGTTTCAATATCGTGTTATAGGCTCTCATAGGCTCCCATTAAAAAAAAACAATTTTCATGACGTCTCGAATTGGTTCTCTGCCTGTTTCTCCCTCATTTTTTCCTTCACAAAAACTCGGAAGAGATACCGACCTCGTAGATGACGGCATCTGCTCAATATTCAATGTTGGGTCCTTCCCTCTCCATTGGCGTCTGAAAAATGCACCCTCCAGAACAAACCGATCACGACTACCTGGTACCTGAACGACTAGCTGGTATAGAAAGGCTAATAACGTTTGTTTGTCTTTTTCAAGGGATATTTCCACCTAAATACTAGCGGTACTACGAAGGTGTTGAAGAGTATCGAAATAACGTTCCCCATCCCGAGAAATATGTACAGAAAATAGTGGACAAGATGTCGTGCACGGACTGCGGTAGTGGTGTATACGTTTTCACTCCCTTCGTATTGTCCTACTACAATTCTACTGCCGTGTGTATGTATGTGTGATGGACAATCAGCCTGCGAGAGGCCCTCTTCGCCCAAGAGCGAGACCTTGCCGGAAAAACAAGGGCATTGACCAATAGGGAGCGCCTCGTCTCCCGCAGCGAGAAGCAAGCCGCCACCAAGGGCCAAGAGAATTCGCGGAAGGAAGCAGAATTTTCCCACAAGGAGCTCGATGCATCGGAGAGAGAGCGGCAAGTTTTCGAAAGGCAGCAGGCGGTTTCGGAGAGAGAAGTTGGCGTTTCTGAAGCGGAGGCCAAGGCGGCGCTGGAGGAGCGGAGGCTCTCTGTGCTGTCGGAGGAGGTTACGAGGAAGAAAGTGGAGGCAGATGAACGGGAGACCAGGTTGGTGATATTCGCTGTTTATTCTTTCTCATTTTTTGCTTTTCACTTTCTGCTGTTCCTTCTCTTTGCTCTCTACTGTCTGTTGTTTTGTTGTATGTACGAAATGTGATGTGTTTTGTTTTGTTTCTGCCTGATGTCGTGGTGATTTGGTTGTTTCTGTCTGCCCACCACAAACAGCAAACAAACAAATCGCGACAGCAAGCAACAGACGACAAACGCCATACTTCAAGGATGGTTGGATAATTTCGTTCAGTATGTATGTTTGCAAGCTGCATCATGTGATACTTGGTTCGCCTTCAGGCGTTGTCTTGGAACGGCGCTATGGACGTCATGTTGAAACGGTTTTTATGAGGCGGCATGATCGAACGGTATGTATATTGAAACGATCATGTCGAAAAGCCATCTTTGAAAGGGTACCTTGAAACTGCACCTTGAAACGGTCACATCCCAAAGGAATCTTGAGACTCGGGACTGTATCTTTAAAAAGTATCTTGAAACGGTCATGAGCGATGTTTTTGAAACGATGTTTTGGAACGATGTTTTGAAACGGTGTTTCGAATGGTGTTTTGAAACGGTGTTTTGAAACGGTGTTTTGAAACGGTGTTTTGAAACGGTGTTTTGAAACGGTATTTTGAAAAGGCATCTTGAAACGGCATCTCGACACGATCAGGTTTAACGCTGCAGCAGACAAGCTGGCGAAGGATGCTGCTCGCCTCGAGACGCAGCTGGAGGCCGCGCAGGTGCAGATATTAGTGGAACAATACCGACGATGCTATTATTACTGCTGTAGTTTTGATTCGAGCAGGGACACGAAGGTTACAACATTGTTATGGTACGGTAGAAGTACAGTAGTCCTGATGACCTCATCACGTTCTGACCCCAGTAGCGTTGCAATGTTGTAGTGCCATTTGTATCTTTTATTTATTTATGGCATACTCAACCTCCCTGGGACTTGCTCAACTTAATTATACCATAGAGGAAAACAAGTCGAGATTGAATGGCGATGAATGGCAATGGCCCAATCGGCCGCAAGAAACAGCCGGGGCTGCTGGGGTGGGGTGTGAGGCAATGTTAGGAAGTCGTTTTGCTGCACGACACACGCTCCGAATGACGCGATGCTCGTATCGATTGTCGCTCTTCCTAGACGCTTGAGAGAATCGCACCCATTGTTGTAACTGGTATTGCATGTGGCTTGCTGAGCGTGGGTCCCAGAAGGAAGAGGCAACATGACTGGTATCAGTAGCCGGGTTGAGGATGCAGTTTTCTGGAAATCGCTTTTGCTGGGTGAGGTAGTGTAACCGTAAGTAAGGTCTTTTAGAGCTCCTCGTGTAATGGTAATGGCCTGACCAGAAACGGGCACACCCCCTCAACCTTTTTCCCTACCGTCGCATCGATGGGTTAGGGTTAGGGTTAGCTGTACACTCTGGGGTAGCCGGGTATCAAGCGTCGTTGTTCTCGTCATACTCGGGTATGTACCCGAATACGCCCCCGGTACCCCCAGAGCACACGCCTGACTGAACACACGAGTAGGGTATGTACTCTGGGTTACCGTAGTACCAAAACCGTTTATTTCTTGTCGTACTCGGGTATTTATCCCGGGTATCCTCAGAGTTTATATTTCGAGTACTCCGCTAAACGCACCAGTATGTATTCATTTGTAAGTGTGCAGCGTATCGACCGGCCACACGGGAAAGGGGTACACGCCCTAGACTGAAATATGCCATGGACTCCACCGTACTGCGTTTGTAGGCAAATAGGGTGGGGCTTCGGAACCGTTGGAGTCTAGACCCGTTGGCTTTCAGGAACGGGTCCATAGTCGGCGACGACATGGACGCGCTGTCATGTCTGGTTCGTGTCTGCTGGTAGATGTTCGGTGTTTGATGGTCGATGTTGATGTCGATGGTTTGATGGTCGATGTTGATGTCGATGGTTAAATGGTTGAAATTGATGTCTATGGTTTGATGCTTGAGTTGATGTCTGGTGTTTGCTGTTGATGTATTGTTTAGTGCTCGGTGTTTGAGTTATTGTTTCGGCGTTTGACATTGGTGTCACATTTTTGATACGAATTATGTGATGCTCGATGTTCGATGGTTATATGTATTGCTTCATACTTCATGCTTGGCACTTGCTAGTTACCAGTACATGCTTGACATGTGATGTTTGTTTTTTTATTCTTCATTTTTTTATTCCTTCATTTGATACGTGATTCTTGATGCTTGAGCGTTAAGTTTGTATGTTCAATGTATGGTGACGCCAGGCTGAGGTGCACACCAACCGGGAGCGGGCGGCGACTTTGCTGCGAGCCGAACGGCGTGTGCAGGAGCGAGAGAAGGGGCTGGAAGGAGAGCAGCAAGAACTCGAGCAGACGCGCGACCGGGTGGGTGTTTTTCAATGGACACTTTTCTAGGTTTTTGTCTTTTGTCATACTTAGTATATTAAAACAATGCCATTATCGCAGGACAATCGTGGCTTCTCTCTGTTGCCTGGTTTTAGCCGATAGGCGGGTGCACTTTTTATCGTTCATGGCCGTAGTCTTATGACCGTAGACCCTTGCATCCCTACAATGCCGGGGCGGGGCACGTCGGGTTTTCACCGACCAGATGGACATTGCGTGCACCAAGCGCGAAGCTCCGTGAGATGTTCGGCGAGTCGCATAAAGGGTGAGCTGCATCCTACTCAGAACCGCTCGCGAGGCGGACTTTCTTGTGTATGGATGGCAGCGTCAGTTAATGGATTTTTTTTCTGGTGTGGCCACTTCCAGAGCCAACAGGGGTTTATTGTGTATGTGCCTCATGGGTCGTGGGTGCCTTCACATGCACACACTAGGTGATACGATCATCCCCCTTGTAGGTGACACGATCATCCCCCTTGTAGGTGAGAGAGTTCAAGAACGGGGGGGGGGGGAGGGGGGCAATGCCTGCACTAGCGCTGGGTTGAACAGTTTGGCCATTGACTGCCGGTGCTGCTCCCTGCTGTGGTTTTTTGTTGTATTGGTGTTGCTGCTACTGCTGCCTACTGCTGCCTACTGCTGCCTACTGCTGCATACTGCTGCCTACTGCTGCCTACTGCTGCCTACTGTTGCTGCGGCTGTTGCTGATGTTGCTGCTGCTCGTTGTTGCTGATTTTTCTTGTGCTTGCTATCGCTGCTGCTGCCAGTGCTTATGATGTTTTATTTGCGGCTGGCCATAGTTTTTGCTGCTGACGATTGTTCTGCCCTTGATTTTACTTTCGCTGCTGCTGTTGCTGCCAGTGCTGGATGCTGCCGTTGCCACCGTTATTGTGCGGCTGTTCGGCGTGATCTTAAGCTGCTCCTTGTTCTCCTCGTGCGGCTTCTGCTTGTTCAGATGTCATCCGAGGCGTCACGGTTGGCGGTAAGCATCGGTGGCGTGGAGGAACGCGTCTCTTCTCAGGCTAGCCAAGTGCAGGCCGAGAAAACACAGCTCGACAAGCAGAAGAAGCGGATTCAGGCCATCAGGGTGCGTCCAATACTGAAGCGCGGAAGCGAAAGCCCGACAGCGAGGAGTGATAATAAAGCACCATAGCGAGTTGCGATCGCGAAAAACATCGTCTTCTCTTTTACTGTGCGGGAGTGCTCCAACCCCGCCCTCCTGTGGAGACATTTCGAACGGTTTCCGTCCTTCGTAGCGCCCCCCACTTCTCTCTCCTGTCCTGTCCTGTCCCCTCCTGCCCTCCGATGAAGCGCCGTAGCTAACCGCGACATCGAAGCGTGTTAGCGAAGCGCAACAGCGAAGCTCGACCGCGAAATGCATGGACCCGAGGAAGCGCCCCCACCCCGCTCTCCCGTAAAGGCGTCCCGATCGATGTGCGTCGTTGGTATCCCCTCTCCCCTATGTTTTGTTGATGCCCCCCATTCGACTACGGCCATGCATAACAATGAGAACCCCCCCCTCATGGTTGTGTTGTTGCCCTATCCTCCCACCTGCTTTCGTTTGTTCGTGCCCCTCCCCGCGCCTCCTTTGACGGCGCAATGCTTTTTATCCTGATTTTTTAAACGACAGAGCGAGCTCGACGAGCGGCGGAAGGCAATAGAAAAGGAGGAGAAAGTTCTCGACGACCGGTACAGGAAGGCGGCTAGGGACATGGATGCCGAGAACAAAGCCGCGAGAGCGGAGTTGGAGGCGGCGAGGAAGGCGTTGGCTCGGGAGAGGGGGGAGCTCGCCTCCAAGGTTAGGAACACCGCGGCGGAGGCGGAGGCTGCTTCGCGCAAGGTACGTAATCCGCCCGTCGTTGGTACGTCTTTGTATATGTATGTGCGTATGTATGTATGTATGTATGTATGTATGTATGTATGTATGTATGTATGTATGTATGTACAACATTCGTAGTCGGTCATTGCGGTGTGTCTTGTCCTTGTTGTTCTTCTTCTGATTATATTGTTCTTCGTTTTTTGTTCTTGTTATTTGGTGTTTGTGTTGCGGAGTCAGAGGCCCGCAGACGAGCGTTGCTCCGCAGACGAGCGTTGCTCCGTTTGAGTTTTGTCGTTGCTGCTGTTGATGGTGGTCTTGGCGTTTGTTTGTTTTTTGGCGGTTTCCGATGCCCTCGTGACTTGGTTGCCTCGGTTGCTCGGTAGGTTGGTTGGTTGCCGCTGTTATCTTCACTCGTGGGGGAAACCTGTGTGGCTGGTATGGTGCGGTAACAACAGCTGCCGCCTTTTGTTTTTCTTAGCCTCCCCTTGGCTGACTTCAGCATCCCCAAACCTACGCGCAGATAAACGTTCAATAGTGGATTGCAGAGTAATATCCTGTTGCCAGGGCGGCCGCTGTTGCCTCCCGTTTATCGTCCGTGTTCCTGGGTGGCGAGTTCGGGGCGAGGGTCTAACTTGTGCTCAGTTGTTTTCCCTATATGTGGGCCGCGTGTTTGAGTCAATGAGTACATCGGGGATGTGGTGGAGAAACACCGCCCCATGTTCGACGGCGGCTAATGGTTCAGAGATCTGTACGTAGCGTCGTCCAGCCAAGAAAACGTGGTTTTTGACAATGCGCATTTGCTCAGTCGTTGATGATAGGCGATGCAATCGATTAGTAGAAGAAGCTGCGGAACAATGTACTCGTACCCCCCACCATCTGCCATCCCATGGCATCCTATTCCATCCCACCCCGTCCGATCCCGTCCCATCTTATTGCATCTCATTGTATCCCATCCCGTTCAATTCCATGCTATTCCATGCCATCCCGCCCCGCGTATTTCATCCCAACCCATCCGGTCCCACCTCACCCCATGCCACCCCGCCCTGTCCCGTACCGTTTCATCCCATCCTAATATATGTTATCCCACCCCATCCCATCCTATCCCGCCCATCCTATCCCACCTCACCACCCCATCCCATCCCATCCCATCCCACATTATCCCATCCCACCCCATCCTATCCTATCCCACACTATCTCATCCCACCCCATCCCATCCCATCGCATCCCACCTCACCCCATACTACCCCACCCCTCTCCACCCCATCCCATCCCAATATGACCTGATGGCGACTTCGGTTACAGAGTGCGGAAGCCGAGTCTTTGATGCGAAAGGCGAGAGAGAAGGGGCGCGAGAGCGCTAAGCACGAAGAGAAAAGAGACCAAGAAAAGTGAGCACCTCGGCTCAGCACAAGGAACACGCTTCATGTAGTCGGTTTTGTGCATTTCTTTCTTCATACTTTTGGTCGGCGATCTGTGTACGAGTATAGTACAGTACAGCACAGCACAATACAATACAGTACAATACTCGTGACATGAATACGAAGTACTCCCTTGAACAGAAACAAAAGAAACGCTTGATTATGTGGTGTCAACACTCCGGCGTGCCTTGCATTTCTGTCCAGTGTGGCATTACTCTAGTAGAACTGGTGAGACACTATACTTATAAACGTCCTGTTCCGTTGGAGCCATGAGGTTCGAAAGGACGCGTTCTTCTCGAAGAGATTTCCCACTCATTTGGATTATTTTGATTATTTTGATTATTGTTTCGTCACGAAAACGGAGGACAAATCAGGCTGCGTTATTTGCCTACATCAGGAAATTGAACTAGAGTGCGAGAAAGCTGAAACCTTTGGTACATTAGGAAATTCTACGGCATGTAATAAACTAGGAAACAAATCAAAACTGGGAAATTACTGTGGGAAAACAAGGAGGGAAAGGAAACACAATCTAACAGGAAAACTACTGTGGTAAAACTACAGTAGGAGGGAAATACAAGACGATGGACAAAGTGTCGGCCTTGAAATGGCAGCCTTGTTTGTTCCTCCAACGGCTGGCCTTAACATGGCAGGCGGGAGCTCGAGCGTGAGCGACGAGTGTTGTCTACTCAGCGCGCGACTCTCGAGAAAAAGGCGGAAGCCCTGCAGCGACAAGTGGCCGCTCTGCTGGAGACGAGGTAGGCGGAGACCCTTATCCCTGAACACGGGAGCGAGGGCATAACATAGCAGAATGGTGGTCGAAGATCAAGCGTCGCCATTATATTAGGGTCATAACATTTTTTTCATTGTTTTTTTTTTCATGCTGTAGGCAGACGGCCTCTTGTGAAGTGTTGGTTCCCCTCTTCACGAGAGTTGTTTTATTTGGACACGGGAGCACGGGAAAGAAGTAGAAACAGCATGGTATGGCATCACGGACCCAAGCCTGAACATGAGCGTCGACACCGACGTTTTTTTCATGTTTTACGTTGACTTGTGTTTTTACACGGCCGCCTGATCCATGCTGGAGATCCACGCCGTCCGACCCTTTGAATCTCCGTTAATATACATATGTAGATATTCCGAGTACGATGTTTGTTTTTTCCCACGCTTTCCGCCAGCGCCTACATTTGATGACTGGCGGCAGTCAGGCATGCCTTATCGCCAATACCTCGTGTTCACGAGCGCGAAGTCTTAGTTAGCGAGAGCTACGCTATGTTTTATTACTGCACGTACTTACCAAGGAATACACCTTCGTATTCGACCACTCGCTGCCTCCCGTCCTGCTTGACGACGCCTCTGTCCTCCACAAACCCTTGCATGTATCTGTGTGTTAGTATCTATGTTTGTTCGTCTGTTTGTCTGACTACCTGTCTGTCTGTCTGCATGTCTGTCTGTCGTCTGTCTGCCTGTCTGTCTGCCTGTCTGTCTGCCTGTCTGCCTGTCTGCCTGTCTGTCTGCGTGTCTGTCTGTCTGTCTGTCTGTCTGCCCGTCTATCTGTCTGTCTGTTCGGCTTTGTGCGTCTCTGCCTGTCTGCGTGCCTGTCTGTCTTTGTGTCTGGGCAAACACAAATGAATCAGGGCGGCGTTGGAAAGAACAGGCGGTGCCGGTGGTGTCAACAGCAGCGTGAACGACGCAAGCGAAGCCCTCTTGCAGGAGGCCAAGAACCGACTGCTGCAGGCCGAGCGACAGCAAAAAAGAGCCGCCGAGCGCGAGTCCGCCGCTGAAAAGCTCGAAGGCGCCCTCGCGATCGGCCGCGCAGATCTATCCCTCAGAGAGGAGGCATTACGCGCGGCAGAATCTCGGGCCGCGTCCCGAGAACAGGTAGCACAGGCACTGGAGGAAAAGCTCCGGATCTCGATTGATCGCACCGAGGGCAGACGCCTCATGCCTACCGGAGCGGTACCCACGGTGGAAGCGGTAGCCGGAGCCGGGGCACGGGGCGCGGGGGCGAGGTCGGAGGGACGGCGGTACGTGTCCGGTTTTCCGTCGCTGGCGCTCGGGTCATCTATTAGGGAAGCTTCTCCCTCTAGCGTTGATAGCGCGGGTTCTGGCTGGGGGGTATCAGCGGTTGCCGGGGAGAGTCGCGGTGATTCGCGCAGCGGTGTCCGCGGTAGTGGCCACGGTGCGTCGGCGGGAGTTTCGGTGGATGGGCAGGGGGAAGGAAATGGGGAGCACAGAAAGCTTGACATGGATGCTCGCGAGCGCCGCCTGGAGGAGTGGTCGAAAGGTCTTGCCGGGCGAGCCGAGGCTATGAGGGAGCAAGCGCTGAAGTTAGAAGTTGCCTACGACCAGCTCCGCCAGAACGAAGCCGGAGCCGGAGCCGGAGCCGGCGTAGAGCGTGCCCCGGAAAGGCAAGGCGGGGAGGTGGACGAGAAAGAGCAGGGTGGGGACAGGGGGAATACTGACGCCGCTGCTGCTGCTGCTGCTGCCGCTTCTGCCGCCGCCGCGAGCGCCGCTAGCTTAGGGGGAACGTTCCAGGGAAGGGCGTGGGAGTCGGTTGGGGGAGGACGTGGCGGTGAGATTTCCGCACCGAGGCCAGCGAGTGGGTCTGCGTCAGCAACGGCTGCCACCGAAGTTGGTACCGTGGCGGTGGCGGATGGTGGAAAGGAGGGAAGGTTAAAGCGCGCGGATGATGTTGACGCAAGCCGGAGGCTGGAGCAGGAGACGGTGAGGCTGGCGGAGAAGGCGAGGGAGCTCGACGCGGAGAGGAGGCGCCTTGCCGACGCGGCCGAGGTGGCCGAGCATGAGAAGGCGAGGGCACAGGTGGAGCGGAAGGAAGCGGCAGAGGCGAGGAGAGACGCGGCGGCGCTGAGACTGGAGCTGGAAAGAGAACGCACGCGGTTGGGCGCCGAAAAGGGAGGGTTAGAAGCGGAGAGAAGCCTGCTAGCGGCGGAGAGGGGTAGGCTCGCGACGGAGCAAGCGCGCACTCGACGGGGTGGTATCGGCGGTGGCAGTGGTGGCCGTGTAGGTGGGGATGGGGGGGGGGATCAGGGAGGACGAGCGGGTGAGACGCGCGCGGTGGATAGGGCGGCACGGTTACCCGCCCTTGCCTATTCCGTCACAGAGAAGGTGGCGCACACGGTCACCCGGGATGACGTGACTTTTGAGGGAGTCGGCTCGGCTGCAGCGAATTTTGTGCGCACGACGGCGGGGGGGGAGGAAGGCGGCCCTAATTATTCTCAAGCGGGCCCGCCTCGGGTTTCAGCGACGACCACAACGACGGCGACGAGGCGTGACGCGCGACGTTTTGGAAACCCGACGGAGGCTGTTTCCTCCGCCGGGACGACCCGTTCGCGGCCAGCGGAGCATGCGGTTCGCGGCGGAGTTGGTGGTGGTGGCGCCGGGGGCGGTCGTGGTGCAAGTGCTACAGCCGACGAGGAGGCTAAAGATAGCGGGAGGGGTACGCAGGAAGGCGGGGTGAAGGCGAGACGACATGTGGAGATACCGGTAGAGACTTTGTCCGATGGAGCGGCGTGGGGCGATGGTGACGCGACGGGGCCGGCCCAGCCGCTTGTGCGGCAGTTGGCGTCGGAACTTGCTCGGGAGACCGACCCGAGAGGGGCCAGCTCCTCCTTGGTGCTTGGAACGCAAACCATGCAGTTGCCCGAAGGGAGAACGGTCGGCTGGCGTGCAACCGGAGGTGGTAGTAGTGGCGGTAGTGTTGGCAGCGGGGGCGGCAGTTTCGATCTTAACTAGGCAAAGCTTAA
>JBBMHQ010083675.1:0-11362 GCA_037834295.1 Postelsia palmaeformis | reverse complement strand
ATTCAAGTGTCAAGCAAGTGAAATGCCAGCGTACCCGGTACGAGAACACAACAACACAAGCAAGACAGAAAAAAAAAGAACAAACAAAAAAAAAAGACAGTTAAAGCCAGACAAACAAAAGTCTGAAATGTGTATAAACACGAATAAACACTATAATAATACAACGAATGAACACTAAAATACTATAATAAGCGGCAATAATACTGCACGCGCAAGCCAGGAGTCTGCGGCACGAAAGTTTTTGTCCAGGAGGGCATAAAACAAAAAACGTGTACTCGTACTTACTGCTATTACAAGAGCAGATGATTATAATCTTCCATTTTCAGTATTATCTCATGAGTATGTCCTTGTTTGTTAATTGTGTCCGCCTGTTTTTGGGCAGCGCAATCCAGAGCGGTTGCATTCCGCCTTGCCTCGTAAGCAGGGGAGCTGGGTTCGACGACCAGCAGAACATCAGGTCTTACTTTTGAACCGAGTCCGGTCCGCGACGCGCGCTAAATGTTGTTTAATCTCAAGGACAGAGACCACCAATTTATATATTTAGGTTAAAGGACTCTACACTTTTTCCCAGATGGGTCCTCATCGTGTGTCTGCTGATCCGACTGATTCACAGCGCATTCCCATCTTTTTTTCGGTCATGGTCTTGTAGCTCTTGCGATCCACAGTGTTTAATTCCGACCTCGCGGTATCGTTTTGATAATGTGCGATATGCAGTGAGCGAGACGCCGCCTCTCGATTCGCGCCGAGCCTGGCCGTTGCCGGCAGCCCCACAGTTCATAGCAATACACGAGAGAGCAATGTCGCGAGATATCGCTTGCGGTCAGCCATCAAGCCACAGCGTCTCCACCGGCTTACGCCCGACTGAGCAACCAACTGTGGCGCCACGGCCTCATTTGGGCTATGCGTCGACCTTGGATACGTAGGACTTGGGTGCGCACTCCTGTTGCTAGTGCCGTGTCGTCACAGCTGTATGCTTTGTCGCAAACACTGTTCAGTATTAGTGTCTGGCTACTCCCCCACCCGTCCGTAAACAGCTGTCGCTTTGGTATAGGAAAGTCAAACACCAACAACCGAAAGTGCTACTATTGTATACCCTTGTTGGGAGTCATGGTCTTATACCGAGATATTTCATATGCTGTTGCACGTCAGATGTGTTGCTGTTGAGGTCACCCCACGGATAGACGTGTTGACTCTCGCTGTACCGAGTCCTCCATGCAGGCACCACAACCCCACCGCAGCATACTACGCAACACATTATCGTGGATACCCTCGCAGCCTGATCTTTGTGGTCGACAAGGTCCTCCAGTAACAGCCGCAAATGTGCGCAATGTACGTAAGTACCTTGGTTTCACGTGTATGTGGGTACGCACAGCCTCGGCGGTGGATTCCATGCGGCGGATTTAACGCCACGTGGGGCTGTGTCTGTGAGCCCTTTGCGTGCTCTGTCTGCCCCGGTGCAAAATATAGGGAACGACTGCTGCTGTGAATTTAAGAGTTTAAGGTGGCCAAGGTGTAAAGTTATTCCGATTTGGATTTTGTACCGTTACTGTACCCCTATTTGTGATCGATGCATTACACCTAATCCTTCTGAGCAATGCGTGCCGTCGACTATCCAGCACTTTCTTGGCATCGTTTTTCACCCAACGCGCACGGCAAACGTATTTGGAGTGATGACACCTCCCAATCAACCTGAAAACTTAACCCATTCGTTCTTCCATGCAGCATCTGTGCCCGCACAAGCAAAGCCGAGTGATACGTAAACACTGTTTTCGTCTCCCCATTTTTTTGGACCGTTCGCCCGTATATCGTCTCTCCCTGTTTGTCGTAACCCAGGAAGGCCGTGGTGTTATTAATAGCAGTAAACAAGAACATGAAACTAAAAGGGAAAATATCGTAACTTCTTCTTCTACTCTATTGTTTTCTTTATTGTTTGCAGCTACTGCTGTACATTCTTCTCATCATTATCCACTCTGGTACCAGGTCTCCGAACAATCAACGAGTATGCGCTAACATACGGACAAACTTCTTCCTGTATTATTAAAATACTCGTAAGGTGGCAATGATAGCTTTCGTACGTTACCGGTACTCGGGGGCGAAATGGATCGTGAGTATGTGTACCACATACCTGGTGTAAGACATAACTTCCGCGGGGCTACCAGTAGTACACCTTCGCCTCCTGGTATTTTTGTTCGACGTGAGTTGTGTAACAGCGTGCCGATGAGGCACACATACGCAGAAAGTCGAGCTTTTCTACATTCATTCGCTATTGGTGCTGTTGCTGTTCTGACATTGACGCATTTCTCAAGATGAAGCCTTTGTGGTTACACGACAGACTGGAAACGTCCTGGAACGGAGGAATTTGTCAGCTGCCAAGCATGTAACAACGTTTTGGAAAAAACACTGGGTGTTCATCAGATATATTATTTAATATTAAATAGTACACCCCAGAACTGAAGCACACGCTACATCCGATACGCGAAAAAAATATGTGGAACAAAAGTGCATTTTCGCCAGATAAATGCTGTATTAGACGCTTTACGTGTTGCATGCTAGACGAAGTATATAGCGAAATACACCAGTGATTACACCAGCAAAACATAGTAACACTAAACAACGATATTCACGGCTCAAAGGTGACCTTCAATCGCTTGATACAACAACAAGAAGCTTGTATCAGGCGATCCTCCTCGCCACCTGTACTGCGCTTAAATCAGGCGAGTCGCCACACATATATACAATACCCATACCTGAAGAGGGTGGGTGGTTGACCTATTCTGATTTAGTAGCGGGTTTGAAGTTATTCACGTCGTAGATCCCTTCCTGCCCTCTACTGCAACATATATATTCAGATGTGACGCTGTTGGACAGGATGTCAAGCGCTTGAAACAAAAACAAACGGCCTGGGAACACGACAGGACACACATGCGTCCGCAGCTCCAAACCTCGTGTCGGCACCCGTCAATGTATCATGGCCGCAGAGCACCCGTACATGCGATTTTTCTTGAAAAGGCGATACAAGGCTTTTGACGGGGGCGACTATTGAGCGACATGAAGGCGCTCGACACTCATTTACCAAGCCTTGTAAGGGAACCACCAAAGTCACTAGCGGGAGACAAGGAGCAAATACGGTGAAATCGGAGACTGTGTTGCAGTTTACCGCTTAGTTGTACGCTGGATGCTGCAACGCTTACATAATTGGAGGCGTATCGATCCGATTTTTTACCAAGCGGTGTCTGCGTCTACGACGTTAGACGTGGTTGACACTTTGGTTCGTATCAATGACAGATGTCGCCGTATTGCATCAAGAAGCGTGCACATATATTCAACTGGCATGTTTACTCCATCATTTGCCCACGAATTGTACATTTTCGATCCGGAACATCCGGATACTTTCTTCAGGGTACGGTAAGAGAGAAAACATTAGAAACGGACCGAGCGGCGAGGGCTCAATCGAACCATATGTAATAGCCTAGGCGCAGGCTTCGTGAAGGGGGGTGCCACACCAATATCAACAGGTTGTTCACAGTTGCCGTTTCATGTTGGTGCGTTGGCAGTTCATCTTTTTTATATTCCGATCAGAAGCAATGTATTCCGGATCTCACCTCCATTTAACGCAATGTCATTGTCATCCATGTGGATGTTTCCCCAGGTTTACCCCCATCGCTCTGTCAAAGGTTTAGATGGGGAGATCTGGAAGGTGCGCGCGAAGACCATGAAGCGAACAGATGACCCTGCGGCTTCTACTCGCACTTCTCGAACAACTACCGACTTTGCCGCTGATGACGGAGCTTATCTTCACCTTCCGGGGGACTACATGGAGTTGTCTTCAACAATTGCTAAAACCTTGGCCACCAACAGTCGGCCTTTGCAGCAATCGGGTTGCGATGGCGGTGCTGCGTCGATATATGTGTCTTCTACGACGTTTCCTCTAATGGAAGGCTGCTTTCTGGCGGACGTGAAGGACGGAGATATTGCACACACGGCGAACACGGCGACTATTATTTCGATACAATCGACCGACACCGCAGAGGTTAGAGCGCTTGGTCGAGTCTCGTCCATAGTTTATTCTCGTGATACCGAGAATGATACACTCAAACATGTGATGCAAAGCTAGTGTATAAGTGACTCTTCCGCTTTCAAACACCTTGCGTGCTCTCCACTGCGTATAGATATAACATTCACCCGGTTATCGACCTCATTCTAGACCAAAAAGGCTGTGCGCACGCTCGACACCAGGTCCTACCTATCCTGTATCACCCGACGTGGATACAATTCGCATATTCTAGAGCAATGCATTGTTTTGGAAATTTTAGTCACTATTGTGTCGTTATTCTAGATTTAGAAAGTTTCGCCACCGGCGAAGGAACGTGTATTCAGATGACCACCGACGTGAAATGTCCAAACCAGACGGGACTTGAAATCATCGTGTTACCGCATCCGCGACAAATCTCGAGACATAGGATTTTTTGTAGCCCTCATTTCTGAGTTAACTTTCGTGATCCAAGTTAAGAACGTCGTTCACAGCTCGAGACTTCCATTTTCGTTGGGTTATTCCTATATATTCGAGATCCAAGAGTAGATCCATGTAGCAAGTCCGGTTCATTGCCTTTCATCGTCAATTTGCGTGTACTAAGCTACCAACCATGGCACCTTGCAACACGCTAAGCACCGATCCAGTGATGCTAACATCCATCTAACACCTCACTTGCTCGCTCTACGCACGTCGACCTGCTTCTTTTTTCAGCCGCCGAAATGGCACGCATACTACGAAACGCCTACGGGCAAATTTGAGCTAGCGTGTTTTTCCGAAGAGAGCTCGGATGACGTCCTTGCTCCAGAGACTAGCTGGTATTGTGAGTCATGGTGAACCATTAATGAAAGCCTTAGTCTATCAAGGGGTCCGTGTTGGAACTGACACTACAATCGTAAGGAATACTGCTGAGTTTAACCAGTGCATGCTGTGGTTGTCGCAGGATTTTCGCCATTGTTTGAGTTCGGTCTGAATTGTCAAGATACGTTGCGCTAGTATGCGCACTTTCTCTGCTTAGTATATGCTCCCGAGGACGTACTGTGCAGCAACATGTTCGTGCTAAACCATGCCTCCAGGATCGCCTGCGTTATGATACTACCGAACTTTCAAGACGAGCCCAACAGGGACTGTTACATGTCGAAGCACTCTTCTTGTCCTCCGTATCTTGGTACAAAACCAGCCGGCGCGTCGGTGCTTCTGTGCAGATGCTGGTGGCCCCCTGGTACCAACGACTATTATCTAACGTTCTGAACTCGAATGACTCACGTACACGGTGGCGTTCCCATTAACGCTGAATTACACAAGACTCTCCCTATGCTACCAACAGTTATCGGCTTGCCGCTGCCAGAGACCATCCCGGAGCTTGCAACATATATCCACACGATACTGCCAGATACCAGCCACATACCCCTAACGAGACCCACACGACACTGCGTTTTTCGTCGTTCCTACTTGTCGGCGATGCCAAAGGTGGCGGTGTGCCATTCCTGTCGTCACATGGCGAGCTGTCCGTTTCCTGCGGCTGCTCTGGTGCGCCAAGGTCGCCTGTTGTGAGGCCCGCTCGTTCGCTGGGTACCGCCGGGCCCACGTGTAGCAATGAAGAATCGCTCTCCATTGTATCGGACTCTCTTCGTGACACAGAGGGATGCTACTTTGACACAGCGGAGTTCAGCAACGACAACCCAGTCTACACGGCCTCGGGGACTTTGGACTTTGGGCAAATTTGGATAGTCGCCGCCGAATACACTGATGAAGAGGGGAATGTTTCTGTGAGTGAAGTGCCAACGCGTGGTGGTTCCCACACGGGTGAAAGCGGTGGGGTCGGGGGCATGTCTCAGCCCATCATCGCCGAGAGGTTGTCTTCCTTAAACGTGACGGTGATGAAAGACCATCGGAGTGGACGGGTGGGCTATTGCTAGTATACTCAGAACGGTGATTACAGTGCAGGATGCCGAACCAAAAACAGAAACGCTTATCTGAGCCGAGTTTCTTGTTTTCGCGGGGGGAAACGTTGTGTTGACACTCACTCCGGTCTCACGCCCCTCGGAAATATATTTATACAGTGAACATCAGCCTAACGTTTTCAGCTATCGTTTTTGCATGCCACCCCTGACGGAATAATAGTCCCCAGTTGGCCCGTAAAGGCAATATAAAGCGAAACAAAGTGATCCCCACCAGAATGATGTGCTGTACACTACGTACCCTGTAGCGCTTTTTCGGTGGATGAACGTAGCCCTCTTCAGCCCACGTATTAACACGGTAGGCTGCTTACGATGAGCATTGTTTCTGGTGATCGCATAATGTATGTTCTGTCATGTACTGCGCTTGAGACACCGTAGATGCGTCCGACATTCATATGCCTTCGTGTTGTAAAATACGCTGCACACACCCATCTGGTGCTTCCGTGACTGAGTAAACTTGTGTGTCGAACAAGACATTCTTATCGTAGCAACATATGATTGTGCTTACAACGCAGATTCACTGGGCGCTGGTGAACGTCGTGTCCACTACTTCAAACAATGATAACACGTTCTACTGTTTCTCGGCGTCGGAGGCGGCCCTATACCACCCTGCCGATGTGTCAACATGGAAATGTGAGTTCGCCGGGGGATCCCCAATTGTGCAATGAACACATACTGGTAGCGTGTACCGGCTGCGGCATAGTAATGCCGCAGCAACGCTTATCGAGTGATCTCCCGCGTAGTGAGATGTCATTTGGTGGTGTACGCACTGCGGGGAATGCTGCTGTTTTTTTGGGTACTGTAGTGGTGCCCACTCGACTTATTTTCATCTCGTGGTCTACCGCTGCAGGACCAGTCCCGAAACATTGACAATGTATTTTCACAAACGAACGATATACTTTTGTCCTCGGAACGTAAAATTGAGGGAGTATGAAGTGTCATCAGTGTGAAACAGTATTTGTCAGGCCGAATGGCTTCATGTTATGGTAAATTCCAGTCTCAGATGCAAATAAACGCTTCAGGTCATGCGCTACACCGTCGATTGTTTATCGGCGATGGAATATCACGTATATCCAACATTTTACCCATGCTACAGCCACGAATGACTACTATAGACTCGTCTCCCAAAATCAAAAGCAATATATAGTATGCTGCCCGTTACCGCCTTTCCAACGTTTGCGTTTACTTCGATATTTCGTGGCTGATACTCCAGGAGCAAGGCCCGCGAGATCAGTTTCCGCATTTTCAGTCCCACATATTTTTGTTGCGCTCATCTGTTACCGAAACCGGCTCGTTCTGTTCTATGGAGCGTTCCACCGTAAGGGTGCACCCGCCGTTTCCAGGAGTTTCTCGCTCGACCAGCTGTGTACGCGACTCGAAGCCTTGGTTCAAGTATTACGGGCATTGCGACCCGAAGAACAATCTACCCCCGCCGTTTTTAGAAACACATGAAACTCAAACGAGATTTAAATAATATTGGTTTGCGAGTCTGCTGCGGAGCCTGCCAGTTCAAGCTGCTATAGCCCAAGCATCTATCTCGTTTAGAAAAAAGCGTTTACCAGCGGACTCCGCCAGCCACCCGCCTCGTATGCGGCCTTTCCGGGAAGTCCATCATGATCTCCTGTTTCCGTCAGGGGCAAAGGTGTGAAGCTGTATCCGCTGCAGAAGCACGCTGGCTGTATCCGACAAATTCGTGGAACTTCTCACCTACTCATCTAACGACAAAACGATGATAGCGGGTCGTATGACCGAATGCGCACTGTTAATCATCGTCGGTTGTATGATGTATCGTCGCTTCGACTTCACAGTTCAATTACCTCGCGTCTTTGTTTTCGTGAAAGCGTCCTACAGGAAAGATTGCGGTCACGAGGTGTCCGGCGTCCCCCTTTTGCGTCACCCGATTCCACCTGTGTCTCGGGTGGGGTCCTTAACTCTGCCACCGACTATGATTTCCTCTCGACTTATACCAGCGACATGACGGATTCTACTTTAATTTACGATATCTGATCGTTTACGTTGATCTTCGAATGTTTTCAACCCCCCGGTGCGCCACAGTGCATGAGTACAGGCGATATCATTCGAACATTGTCGACAACACCACCTAAATGCTTTTCCAATTTAGAGGAAATACATTCCGTCGATCCTCTCTAACTATAAGGCACCGATCCCGCCATCATTCTGAGACAGGTGATACCAACGGTGACGGCTTTGTCGACACCACGGCGGACGTGCTGTATTTTTCGTGCGGCTGCTTAACCGCGCCTCCGCCAGCTCCGATTCCCGAACCGTTCATCAGCAGCCCTTCCCATGCCCCGTCGGGAGGCGACGCCCATGCCTGTGCGGACGAAAATTCGTTTTCGATTATATCGGACACCCTGCCCGACACAGAGGGATGCTACCTAAACACAAAGGAGGTCAACAACGGCAGACCCGTCTACACCGTCTCCGGGACGATGGACGTGGGACAGATTTGGGTGGTGGCCCTTGAATTGGAACTGGACGAGACTTCCTCAATGGTAAGTGGAAATATTCACGTGGCCTTCCTGACGAAGTGGAGATGGGGCGACACTTGGGGGGAGGAGGGGGTGGGGGGGTACGTTGGAGGGTTGTCCTCGAACGTGGAAACTTGGAAAAAAACAGCTTTACTGACGAGCGATTAACTTCTACATACTGCGAGTGGTCGAGCGCGTGATACCAGAGGGCACGAGCCTACCACTGCTGCTGAGGCTCTTTATCTTAATAAGTCTATCACTCAACTGTTGGAAGCGCGCGATTAAGAGTTTTACTCAGTGGAGGTCTAACGGACAAACATGCATATATCATCTAGCCCTCAGGCCAGACTTCCACGTAAAATACTACAATATTCATTGAGAACATCGTGCAGTGAGAATACTAGTTTTAGAAAAAACATAGCCCCCAAATGGGATCACGACCCGATACTTGTTGATATCACTGGACACTTCGAGACATTGGCAGAAGCGTACACAATTGCCCTTCTTACTTGGGTGCGCTTAGGTTCTAAAGTTTGCCCACCAACTCATTGCCTTGCAACTACATACGCAGCAATATATGTATGACCTATGGTCGCCACACATGCATAATCAGTTATATCGTAACTATATGGAAGGCCGTAGTTCTAGTTTGAATGGGGGGGGGGGTGCCCCCTTCAATGCCAACGATAGTAGCATGGAACACGTACGTGCAGCATGCTGCCGGCGTTGGCCATATCGTATGAATCCCGTATGTGTGTATGTCAGGTTATCTGGATGATGGTGTACGTGTTGTCCACTGGTTCAAACGACGACAATACGTTCTACTGTATATCAGTGGATGAGGCGGCGCTATACCACCCTGCGGATATGCCGGTGTGGCAGTGTGAGTCTGATCTTCAATTTGTTGTATGCGTGCTCGGACGGGGTGTAATTGCCTCCGTAAGCGTTTGTTCGGTGCGTGTGCAAATATTCCAAAAGATGTTCAAATACCGATAGCAGGCAAGTGAAACTTTGCCCCCCCCATAGCGAGCAGCAGCGCACAGTACTTGCAATGGGAACAGGGGAAAAAACGACAAGTTGTAGCGTTTTCTAAAGAATGTCAAATATCTTGGTGGAGAGGGCGAGTGCCGGTGTTAGAAAAGCCGTAAGTTTCAGCAGGATGAGTAACCACAACATACCAGTTTAGTTTATTTTGTGTTTGTTGCTACTGTTGTGTGCGAGGCTGTTTTCAGTGATGTTGTTGCTGTTGATGCTGCTATTTTTGGTGTTGTCGACAGTGTTGACAGTATTGTCGTTATCGTTGAAATTGTCATGATCACTGTTGCTCAACAAAGCACCCGGAAGGCCACCAATTTATTGTGGTGTCGTTACCATCGTTTGCCGGTCGCCCGTGTGTGATTTCAAGATGATTTTCAAACAGGGAATCATTGTTCAAAAGGTAATCGGCTCAACGGCCCGTCTGATATTGCGTCGTGTACTCAGAGTTCACATGAATCCCCAGTTACCGCTAACGAGATGTTGGTCGTTTTGTTTCGTCGAGCCTTCCAGATCTTTGGCTAAAGAGCGGATATCCACTATTTGCCGCTCCACCCGAACGTTGGTCCTATCCCTTGGCTCAGGTCATTCTCTAATCAGCTTACCTTTGACGTCATGTTGAGGAAGGCTGATGACATCTGCGCCCAACCACGAAACCATTCCCAGTTATCTTCATCAGTATAAGGAACATACTGCCGTTTAGGGGCGCTGTGGTACTTCGTGAGTGTGTCTGAAAAGCACGACATCTAGTTCGGATTATGTCTTGATCTGGTGAATAGAACAATACACAGGGAATATACCGGCGCATTGAGCTGTGAGCATACTAGAGTCTACAGCTATACGTCACGTTGCAATCGTTTGGCGAAAAGTATTCAGCGTATTCAAACTAGAGTAGAGTCCGCCACAGGGTTTGGGTCCATCTTGTCAAATACCACCAGGTCATACTCAACAGTTATACTGATAAAGTTTGCTACTTGCGTCCATTAACCACTAAAAGGTGGGTGATAATGGTAGTATAGCGCATGATATAACGGCCTTTTGTGTGACCTTTGCCCCGCCAATACTGATCGGGGGAAGGATGAGTGTTTAAGCCCATCACGACAATTTTGCTTGTTCCACCTACCATGGGGCAGCCCCACCTGTTCTGCGAGTATAGCTGTCGTCGATACCACACTTGCACGACACGAGTCAGAGTATGCAAAGCACCTTGAGGATAGTCGTCCTCGCTGGTCCACCTGTATCAAAAGCTGCTACTGCTCCCATCGTGCCGGTATTCACATTTCAGGTGATGCTGACGGCGACGGTTTGTTTGAAACCACGGCCGATGGCGCTGTATCCCTATCTTGTGGCTGCCCGGACACGACTCCTCTACTCACCACGCCCCCACCTATACAGAGCAGCACCAAAAGTACCTGCTCCGAGGGGGACTCGTTTTCGATTGAGTCGGAGACTCTCCCTCACGCACAGGGATGTTTTCTCGATACGGCGGAGCTCCGCCATGAACTACCTGTCTACACCATATCCGGGACGTTGAGCATTGGCCAATTATGGGTGGTAGCCGTTGAATTCATCGAAAACGGCATGCCTGCGGTAAGTGCAGGAGGACAAGTTAGATGCGTGGGACGATGAGGGTGGCCTAAGCTCGTCGTAGCGCTTACGGCTGGCTGGCCGCCCCGACATACGAACAACCGCATTTCAGTCCTGTTTAGATACTACGCGTGGTATGCCTGCGCGACTCGTCATAATACCTACCCCATGGAGTGCTATATCGAATTGAGCGTACACTTCGACATCAATAGGTGAGCTGCTTCAAACCGGCGCAGAGCCTCAAGTGGAAGAACATC